>PQXN01000211.1:0-66096 GCA_004786275.1 Botryotinia convoluta | reverse complement strand
GATCTTTATTTGATATATATTTTTATATTTATATTCAATATTTATAAATTATTAATACTGATTGATTTATAAATATATCAAAGCTCTCGATATTAAATAATAAAATAAATAACATTGTAAATAAGTTTAAATCGAATAGATTATTCTGTGAAAAATTAGGTATAAATTGTATTCTAATTATAAGGTTTAAAGTTTTAAATTGAATAAAGAGATAAAATTAAGATACAAATTGAGAATAAAGAATAGAATTTTTATATAAACTAGGATTAATAGAACTAAAAATATCAAAAGTATAAATAAAGAACATTTTGATAAAAAGTATTAAAGATAATAAGAGTTTTGATAATAATAAAAGGATTTGGTAATAATATATAATTAAAAACTTATTAAAATTTTTTTTTTAATTATCTCTTTAACTTCTAAATTATTAAAATTGATATAAAGAATGTTTTAATAATCATTTTGAAAATTAAAATATTCAATAATGTTAATAAAAACCTTAATTATTAAAGATTTGAGTTTAATAAATCAATAGTAATATAAAGGGACAATTGATTTTATTGAAATTTAATGATAACCTCAATTTTTGGTAATACAATAAATTCTGTATTAATAAAAATCCTGTATTTGTGTATTTTATTAGTGATATTCAATATTGAATATCTTTAGTGATATACAAATCAATATCATCTATATAAATATTTTCAAAAAAATGAATACATACCACCATACGGATCAATATATGGAATACGAGCAATACTAGTAAGAACACTGTTCTTGCTTCTTGAATGATACCATAAAAGACATGTCGACTTTCTTCCAATTCGATTTCAGAATCAAGATTCAGGGCCCAGTCGAAATCATCCTCGCTTTCTGGAAAAACCATTAAAGATATCAAGTCTCCATTCAATTAAAGACAGTGATCACTTCCATTTTCTTCGGAATGATGGGTAATCATTTCCTTTGATAGCTAATATTTTTTCTTTTTATGATTTCCAGCCTCGATTGAAACTGTTCGATCATCGCAGTCTACAGCCGTAGCCTGCGTTATCTCATACAAATCAAAAGAGCAAAAGTTTCAATCCTCGGCTCAATAAAAAGTGGCCTAAGATGCTAAAAAGCTTACATGTTCATCAATGACTATATGGAGAATATATCAATCGCGTTTCATCAAGTAGGGTTGAAACTGGTGGAGTCAATTGATTGAAATAAAAGTGCGGCCCGAAACAGAGATGCCCAAAAGTAAAGTAGTTGATTTCAACATTGTATCAACAAATATTCTATTTCTAATCTCAAATGCTGTCTACTCTATGGATATTGTACGCTGAAAGGTAACAATAAAATCTAACATCATATCATACAAAGTCGTGAATCATTCAAGTCCTCTAGTTTCCCATTAATCTAATCACTCTGCCTCTCGCTTTGGCTTGCATCTTCCGCCTCTTTAGCTCTCTCGATCTGCGCCAGCGAACTTTCCTCCTTCCTATCAATCTTCGAAAATTCCAACGTATTTCTTGCCAAATCTTCCATAACAATCTTTTGCGCGGCACGAACTGGTCTTGCCGCAAATAAATCGTCCATTCGATCAAGCGGAACGGATTTTGTTTCGGGGATAAGAAACCAGGTGAAGATGACTGCGAAAGCGGTGATTGAGCCGAAGAAAAAATACATTCCGAAGCCATTCTTTCCCATGCTTGCTACCATGTTAGTAGTAACACGTGCAATGACGAAAGTCCAGAGCCAGTTTGCCATTGAGGCTCCAACTTGTCCAACGTTACGTGTAGCTTGACTGAACATTTCTGCATTCACAACCCAGGGGGTACCGTTCCAGGAAGTGATATAAATGCAGGTCCAGAGATAGATCATGAAGATCGTGACGATGCCTTGGGAATCGAGTCCTTCACCAGTGTTGTCTCTGGCGGTTGCGATTAAGGCACCGATTATGAACATGAGGATTGCCCCGACGATACCGCCGGAAATGAAGAGGGTGCGGCGGCCAAGTTTATCGATCAATATTGTGAGCCAGAGAACGGTCATAATACATTTTACCACGCCGAAGAGGCCAGTCATTAGTTCGACAGTTTCAGTGCTAGTCACTCCCATGGTTTTGAAGATGGTTGGGGAGTAGTAGTTCTGGGCTCAGGTTAGTATGGAGTGTTTGTATCTAGGATGGAGTAATGTAGTATGGTTTACTTACGATAGCGTTGATACCGGCGAAATTTTGGAGAACGAATAGCATGTGTCCGAGGAACAATCTCCATAATACTTTGTTATCAGAAAACGCCATGCGAAGTGGTTTGATGAATCCAGTAGGCAAATCATTAATTTGAAGATCCATCATCTCAATCTCCTCCAAAATATAAGTGTCATCGGGGTTGAGTTGTCGGATATAGCACAGATTCTCGACACCCTGTTCTCGACGACCTCGAGTCCACAACCAACGTGGAGTTTCTTTCAAGAATATGAGACTACCGATAAGAACGATACCGGCGGGAATTAATTGAACAGCGAATGGAATGAGCCACTGGTTACGACCATATGGCACACTTTGAGACATTCCGAAATTGATCCAAAATCCCACAAGACCGCCAATCTGCCAGCCGAGTTCGTAGGTGCCGACAAGACGACCACGGATAGCGGGAGGTGCGATTTCGGAAATGTATATGGGAACCTTTGATGGGTAAGCATTGACCCCGGATAGGAGATTAGAGTTAACCTACAATCATGGTACATCCCCCCACACCGAAACCCGAGATGACTCTTCCAGCATACATCGGGCCGATATGACCACCAATCGAAGCGAACGTAATACAAACACCAAAAATAAATACACTGACAAACGTCCATAGGGTGATTCGTCTTCCAGCATAGTATGCAGTACCGTAAGCAAATATAGAACCAAAAAAGGCACCAGCTTGGAACAACGATACGATATTCGCCTGGATTAAGCTGGCGCCCGAATCGCTCAACTTATCAAGTCCAAATTCTGCCTTGAAAGAATCAAGATTGACGGTTGTTCCAATGAAAGATGTTGTGTATCCAATCATACACGCGGCGAATGAAGCTGTCATAGCCGACACATAGACGCGCCAATTGTAAACGCTTTTTGGCGTAGGCCGATCCTCGACCATAGTGAGGATACCCATCTTCGCTTTATCGTTTGATGTGTATGTGATAGACAGCGACGAGTAGGTAAAAACCAATTCAAGAAAACAAGACGCAAGATAATATTGATCGAAAAAAAAGAGCGGAGGAAAGTCTTTTCATACTTAATGAGTGGGTCCCAGAGATTTCCGCTCCGAGGGCTCCATACCTACGTCTGTACCACATCACCTAGTATGCTTACACGTTTGAATTGGTATTAAAATTGGAGATGATTCCCAGGAAAGTGTTCTTTATACAGACATGAGTATATTCTGGGGAATAAGGGTTATGCATTTTTGCGTGTGGAGTAACCTTACTCCGCGCGGAGACATCGCAAATCTCGCAGGTGGTTATGCGTTGCGTCAAAAGTGTGGATACGAGATGGGAAGAAGATTTATCCTTTTTTTCCCAAAAGATTGTGAATCTCGGTTGAGTCTCGCTTAATTCCTCAGATTCGTTGGTTTACTGTGGATCTTTATTCGCCGTCATTTCCCGATAGAATGTTTCCGGGGGTCAGTTTATCTGCGGTTAGTTACATGTGCTAAGTGCCGAGCCAAGAAATAGGTAGGGTACTGCAGATCCATCTGTCAATTGTATGGACATGCATAATGTATGGTTCGTAATTGGTCACAAAACTGTCATGTTGATCTTCTCCAAGTCTCACCTATCCTCTTTTGGGGTCCGGGACGGGTGAGGCTTGCTGGCGCTTGCCATCAGGAACAGGAAAAAGTGCACAGGATTTTTTTCAGGATGGGAGTGGAGAGGAAATGTTCAAATTGAGGTCAGAAATGGAAAGGAGTAATAAAGCATTCAAGGGATAGAAACAACGGTTCCGGTTCAAAGCAATCGTTCATTTAAAAATCACGTGCTCAAAGTTCACGTGATTCTTCACAACCCTCAATCACCACTTCTTTTCTCATCCATAGTCTGGACGGGATAGTTTACTTGCAATTATTGAAATAGGAAAGAAAAAGGAGTTTCGTGAAACTATTGCAAAATTCTCAATAGAAACGGGATAGGAGAGGAACAGGAGGGGAGGACTGGGAACGGAAAAGTAAAACATTGCCAATTCTAGATTTCAACGTGGGGCCCCACGTTATAGGAACTACTGGATATTCTGTTCCAGCAAATCGGCCAGTCAGACTTGAACCTAGGACTAGGTTTTTCTTCTAGAATTCAACACTGAAGTTTCCGAACTCTGTTACACGACATGTAAGCGGATTGTAGTATGTACCGTGAATCCGTGATAGACACGAAGATGACGTATATTATTGAAGGATGCGAGGCTTGAAGTACAGTGCAGTACAGCTTACGGGAAATAGCTTACATTCGTCAAACGTGGTCGCCTCATTGCCCCATATTTCCTTATCATTGAAGTTGTTAAATGTTAATCCGATACTCGTATGGATGAGTCGGATATCCTTTCTAGAATACGCATGACTTTGCATGAGATAATACATATGAGCATATAATAATGATAGCAATCTGCCTTGATATTTGGTTTTACTGCACAATTACATGATTTTATATATAATCACCCCACGGGCCTCCCCCTATGTTTTTCTTTTCTTTAAAGTTTAGACTCCCATTCTCCTATTGATCATTACCATTACATATATATAACTCATTACATGTTCCTCCACCTATGCCGGAGTCCAAACTAAGCCATTAACACCTTCTCCATATCAATTAATCCCCATGAAATTCCTCAGCTCCAGAATTCCCCACAAAGACGACTATTATCTTTTCCGACCCCTTTCTCTTCACCAGTGATTTACTTCTTAATGTCACCATTACTATAATGATCTGTACCACAGACTCAATATATTTGTCCATCAACGAGAGATTGGTTCAAAGAAATTTATTGCTTATTTGTGGTTGTGTTATCGGGTGGATCGGATACAACACGATAGAAATATATAATGCGACGTGAAAAATATGGTAATACTACCGACTTACATCCTGGAAACCACCTTCCATAGATGTGAAATCATCTTCTGAATCGTATCCGCAGCGCTCCTCGATCCCAACCGCCTTATATCTGTCCTCACCATTCTTGGATTGGCACCATATGTGTTGCAGCGCTCGTCCATAACCACAACCATCTCGTTAATGTGGTTTCCTATAGAATATTACTCTCGATCAAAGCCAAACATTTCATTGAGAGCATAGATATATGCTGTGCTTGGGTGTTTCTTATTTCGGTGTTATTGTGGTTCCCCCGTTTGATTTTCCCATGATGAGCAAGCACACGGGGCCGATTGAGAGGGCCATACAACATTTATCTCAGCAAGCACACAAATTCGCCTGCTGAGAACGTCGATTAGAACTTTACAAGCGTTGAGCCGCAAGTGCTCTACCCTGGCTTGGAGGGGGCCTGAGCGCAGTGAACAACATACATGCCACCAAACAGCTTGATACTTTCCAAGAATTTTGTATTGAAATGTTTTCGGGCGGCCCGAGCGCAGGCAAAAACATAAAAAACCGACTTGGATTTATTGAAAAGTGGTGCTGTGACCGAAAGAAATGTACAAGTGAGACTCTAGCTGGAGCAATCCGGCATCTGAGGTGAATATAGTCAAACAATCTGATGGCACTTGCGAGATCACGCTTCCAACCGTCTGATTGCACAAGCCTTAACAAACTCTGAGCTGGCTAGCATATGAATTACAGAGAGACGAAAACACCGGGATCCCGTGAGTCGCACTCATAAGTCTGATGTGCAGCGAGACTATATAAGCAGTCTTATAGAGCTAATGTCTATTGACGAAGGCTTCCGGGCAATTGAAGTGTCCAATTTCTCTCCAATGGTCAATTTAACTAAGTAAATATATTCCCGTCTTGAGAGAAGCTTGAGAAGGACTGATACCAGCAAGTCAGGGTTTGACTCGGAGGACGCTCCAGTATCTGTGTCAGATCAAGAAACATCATTCTCGCATCTCTGGCTGTCTTTTTAGGGTCAAACTCCTCACCAGCGAGGGAGCTGGTCGTAGAGAATTAGATAAAAATAAATTGATGGGAAAGTGAGCGTGCTTGCTTATTATTCTACGGAAGGTGAAAAAAATCGAAATACTCGCATATACTTGGAAAAGATACCAAAACCAGTCGCATAGAAGACTTTAGAGGTCAACTGAAAGCCTCAAAGCAATTTAGCATATCTTTTCATATTATCACAGCAGAAGACGTAGAGAAACAAGTAGTTTTAAATTAAATCAGCTTGACGAAAGATTTACACTCGAATCCGTAAAGCTTCTCATGCGTTTACAAAAGGTTAAAGGTTATTTGAGTGTAAGTCCATAATTAAAGTAACTAATTATGTGTCCTGTCAAGAGATTAGGCTGGAATATTAGCAACCTATTACGGCATGGAAGCTTTTCCACTGCTGCACACAGGAAAAGCTAATGACCCCAAATTAACCCTTTTATACTCCTCCTTCACACACCTTGCCGATTGTCTGGACAGATAAAAGATTTATTCTGCTAGAAAGAATTAAAGAGTAGCTAGATTGTTACTACTGAAATGAATCATTTCATTTCAAATATCTCACATGCATGTCGATAGATGCAAAAAAAAGCAAGAAAACGAAACAACACAATTCTAAAATCGAGTTTCCCTCGTAGCTTGGAATCGATTTTTCAATGTGCCGTATCAAGGCTCCACGATGATGTATCTGCCTGTCATTCAATGCTGGCGTACAGCTCAATTTGGTGATAGAACCGTTCTTGATACTGCTGTACACCCTGCAATTAACTCACTAAGATGGATGCTGTATCAAACCTAAGATATAAGAGCATCTTCAGACCACAGAATATGACTTACACTTCCATTAACAATATACTCAAAGACTCCATCAATCTCAACATACTCGACACCAACCACTTGAACAAGAAAAATACCTCTTTTCACTCAGCATCTCTTCAAGTATCATTCTCAACCCACTATCAAATTTCACTTGTCATCATGGGTTGCAAGAACAACCGCGGAAGAGTCGAAGCTCCTCGGGCTGCAACAGTCTATAGTGAGAATAAGGCATTAGCGGAAAAGCAACGAGTAGAGAATTTGAAGCTCAAGAAGGAAAAGGCTGAGCAGCTCATTCAAGCTATTCATCAACACGATTCGATGGCCATTGAACAGGTTGGTGACACTAAGCAGCTCATTATCGACCTCGATTTTGTCAACAAGGATTCATTGTCGATATGCCATCGCATCTTAGGGCATTGCCTATGTATGCTGCATTCATCTTCGACATTAAGATCCGACTTTATGCGCCAGCACAACATCAATCACGTGCTATTTACAAGAATCGAGTCGCAAATCTGAAAAGAATGGTTGAAGTTTTCAACGATTTCAACATCAAGGAATTGAAGGTTATCATCGGACTCAATGATGATGACTTTACCAGATGAAGCTAGCCGCCTTTGTCCATGGACTGAACTTTCAGAGATGGACCATGACTTCCCACATGTTTGATCAACAGGGAGAAACTGTTGCCAAGGCTAAAGTCACGAGAGGCAGCTCGTATGGTCGTAGACTTCGCGGAGTTTACAAAGCAGAATTTGAGGCTCAGTGATGGAGGATCAGTGGTGACTGACAATTTGAGTGGGCTCATGTGTTATGGGAGGGATAATTCGGGATAACGCAATGAATGTATAAAATCTCGGTACTACAGAGTTTGTTCTTATCATAAGCCATGGCTATCCTAGCAGGCTACACCTTTATACTGCACGTGTCAGGAAATGCACACCTCTATCAGATCTCCTTAAATGTTAAAAGTGCCCTGGGTGATTGATCATGAATACGTGATCAAAAACTGGGGTTTTTCTTTTTGTCTTTGTTACTACGAGAATATTAATGCCTGACCATAGTGAATCAACCATGCCCATTTCGCCCTGAAGCGATTTTTTTCGAATGGCAAAAAACATATGGCGTCTTGGCAGTCGTTGGATAGTTGTGCTCTACTACTGCTAAGAAAATTGCCCAGTGCTAGATGGGCTCGAGAGAAGATGTCAAGATATCTTTGTGTAAAAAAAAACAGTCGACATCAATAGCCTTGATCTCTCAGTAAAGAGAATAGAAAGCTGATGTACAAAGCTTTGAGTCTCAGAAAGATTATCGAGTCCAGAATAGAATTCGTGAATTGTATCTGTAGGCTCATTGAGAGAAATGATCTTTTGAATGGAAGGAGAACTCCATGAACCGTAGTGTCTCTTTTTCCATGTAAAAGTAATACATGCGAGTGATCGAATTTCAGAGATAATTTGAAAGATAATTGAAGTAACAAAATGGTTCTGATAAAGTAATATGAGAGATCCTTGTTCAAACATGGGAATATTTGGCGAGGGAATTGAGCCTTTTTAGATATCAAAAGCAATGATAAATGATCCAAATAAGATTCAGATAGTGTGTTACCACAATATCCATCATTCCACCGCATTTGATCTCATTTTCGGAATGCTGGTTCATGATTTGGTTCTATTTTCTCCAATTGTTCATTTCAACTCGTCCTGAGCCAATACCTGTTGGGCCCCTGGATAACTTTCCGCATTGACACTGGGTACGATTCCAGGAACATCCATCACCTCATAATAGTAGTTAGATCTAGGCCATCACTGCCCATTTCGAAGATAGGAGTAATATAGTTTGCCATTCTTGTTGATTCCCCAAACATGGACATCTGAACCACGTGTAGCACCATTGTCATAGACAGATATTGTGGGTTGGGTCAACCATTCTGTGTATAGTGTTGGTGTCCAGGTCGTCTTTCTAGGCGACCAACCGGTCTGAGGATTATAGAGCTTAAAGTTATATTTGTGTGTTGTTATTGGGATTGAGAGTCGTTATGTAGGTGTTGTTTGCTGCGTCGTAAGCTACCGCGGGCTTGGCGAGACTGTTGTATTCACCGAGATCCTCCCACTACGACAAGAGATATGGACAGGCGCATCTTACAAATTATCGGATTTTCGCAAAACTTATCTCTGTCCAAGTACCGGTGTCCACAGTACCAGTATAAGATCGGTGGAATAATTTTGTGATATTGGAAATAGCCCAAATATCGAACTCTGTATGTGATTTACGAGTGATCTATAAACACAATCGAAGTATCAATAACGTGATATTGGTATCATCATTGGTGAAAATGGCTTACAAGTGGTTCTCCGACGAATATTAATTTTCCACCAAGCTTTTGTTGTGTAAAATAGCTGGTCCCATCGCTCTTCGACCACTGCTTAGCATAAAGTAGATCCCCTGCACTGGATGGCCCTACGTAATGAACTACCGAGCTGAGTCCATTGTTTATCGGTTGCGCAGTTGATATGTGAGATAGTTCGGAAGCGAAAGCAGGCTTTGTAAAGAAATTTCGACATGAGGGCGGGGTATCTCTGAAAGAGCTACTGTAACTATTACAAAAGTTAGCCCATACATTATCTACTTAGAACAGACATTAAACCCACCTGTAACAGACTGCACCCGACCCTTTTGTTACAGTGTACACGCTTCCTTGGCTTTCCTGCCACTGTCCCGCAGAGACGAGATTACCCCGTTTCATAGTTACTTTTCCAGCCATCATTACTCATCCATCCATGACCAGGAATATAGGCGTACTTCCAGACTTGTCCGCTTGCGTCAGTAATATACGTTTGGACCAATTCGCCAAGTACAGGTGCAATCGATGTAACTCGAAAGCCTCCGGCTCCAAAGTTGGGGCTGCCAATGCTATATGCATCGTTAACGAGCTTTGCCTGGACCACGATGACCTGTCCATCCCCCGCATTCAGAAATGCGATAGAGTTGGTATTTTTTGCGGATAATGCGACAACACTTGGGTCGTAGGCCGCTTTGGCTATCTGTGTTCTCAGTATTAGTAAGAAGGGCATTGGGGAGTTTAGAGTAGATAACTGCAAATAGGCTTACTGAAAGCCATGTCATGAAAACTAAGAGATACATCTTTAATATTCATAAAAACGGTGTCAAAATAGGGTTAACAAGTTTTATGGGTATATCGAGAGAACGTTTGTAGCTATTCGGCAGTCTAATGAGAGCTTCAACACTGTCCAAGCTCTCATTAGACTGCCGAATAGCTACAAACGTTCTCTCGATATACCCATAAAACAAGTAGTCAGGATCGGATCGACAGATCGTCATCTTGAGAAACGAGCTGAAATCTATGCATGGTTCGGTTGGATAAACGTCGAAGAATCGTCCCCGGACAGCCACGTTTCGGAAACGCCGTTTTTGTGGTTTGCTGCATCTACCTGCCCGAAAAGAGTTTTTGACAGCATGTGGGTCTTGCTTGTGGATGCCATAATGTGCAAAACCAGTTATTTTAATTCTACTGGTTCGATTGTTTTAAGGTTTTCGAGGTAGACAGTAAGAAATCTCGAGCTTGCATGTAGCTGACTTGCTAGCTTATGCTCTGTTGTCAAGATTAAGTTCGGAACCTCAGATTCCGGGTCACTTTAGGCATAGAGCTTCATAGTGAGATGGAGGCGAGAAACAGTATGGCTTTGTGGGGTGGTTCCTACTGGCTGCCGGTAGGTAGGGCACTACCCCCGCAGATGAGATGACATCACTTAAGAAATTGTCGAGAAAATTATGCATTTACATGCAAGATAGACCTCAAAGGCTTAGGTGTTCTCCTTAGAGGAGCGACTTTCCTCGGTATCACAAACAAACTCGATTGATTATCATCGAACCCGGTTCCCACCACCAACGATTCATTAACAACGCGCACCAGTTTCCTCAGCCACTCATCTCACGTCAAATATTTGCCAGCAAAAAGAAAAAGAGCAATTGCATCATCCTTTCACCCTTGGTGGCATGTCTCAGCTGCGAGACCTGGGGTGCGCATTGAACAACGTCTTGCAGTAGGGACCAGCTCAAGCCTCTGATTCAAACATCGATAATTTCAATTGCTCCAAGACGATCATGGCTGGTCCCACCAAGATCTGAAATGCATCGATCACTCATGCACCAAATGGCTTCCTTATTGTTATGAGAAAGCTTCGCATACCCGCCAGAGATGCCTCAAATCGTAGACAATCCAACGGCAACATCACTCAAAACGGTAGCAGAATGACCTATTCTTGATTATTACAAGCATGAGTCAACGCAACTGTCCTTGCTAAATTAATGAGGGGTAAACAAAATGGAACGTGGACCTTGTTCGTGATTGCCATTACATCCTTAATGCACTTGCATTAGCTTGAAAACACACATACAATTACACCTGGCTGTAAGAGATTTTGGTGTACAAGAAAAGACCTTCCAAAACAAGGTTAAAATCAGAAAAGATGTTCAAGGCTGGTGAACATCATAATCTTACTGTGGCTGTAATGCGGGACTCGTGTTACAAAGGATTCTTAACCTTCTCACAAGTTGGCAGCGCAGCTCTCGGAAATGCGATGCGGGACAAATGCAAATACAATGACAGAAGAAACAGACTACCCAGTCTTCCCTTTTCATCATGCTTGCATCGAGTACTAAGCGGGGTGTATTTAGATTTCAACCACATCGTACTTTTGTGATCAGCCGAGTTGTAACTAGAAGAAGTAGTCAGAATATCTTGCCCATGGCATATTCTGAGCTCCGTAGTAATACTATAAGGGAAATATCTGAATGGTGAATGAATCGTTAGATGAAGAAACGTGTCCCTAGAGACTTCGTTGAACATTTTCCGCCAACAAGACCATTGTTTGATGGATATTGGTTGGTACATAGAAATGGGTTACCGGTGACAGACGAGTATTATCTCACCAACTTCTTGCCAAAGGTCCAAAGGGTTAGCCTTAGTAATTGCAATGAGATCGCTCCCCAGGTTTGCGCAAATGCCTGGCGACTTCTGAAAAGAGAGATCTTTTGCTTCGAAAAATAAGAGGGTAAGGTTAGCATATATGTCTGCACTTTGTAAGTGGAAGGTTCGGCTTGTGCCGTGGCCCTAATAAGGTTAATAAGAAGACATGAGACATGGCGTCAGTCTGACCCCACCAAGTCAGAGATATTGCGAACAGTAAATCAATTAACTTCGATTCAATGCGACGAAAAGCTAGGTATTCAATGATCAAGAAATCATTCAATGAGAAGCCTTCGCAGATTTCTGATGACTAATTGATACAAGCTTTATGGCAAATCAGTATCGAAATCGAGATTGAAATCACGACAGAGGGAAGGAAGCTCGCGAATTGAAAACAAACGCGATACCACCCCTGGATTCCCTGCAGGCAGACCCCACGAAGAATTGCTGCATTGCTGATAGAAGGGAATAACCGTGACAAATATGAGATACGATTGATTGGCCTATATACCTATATTGCGAAGGTGCGAGAATGGTCGAACGCGAAGTGGGCTAGATAATTCGTCTCATAAACGCGCCATGCAAATACACGAAGCTCTAAAGAGCAAACACACAAAGGGATGGGAGAAAGAAGGGATTCACATGGATGTATGCGGCATACTATTGAAGCACATCTGTAGTTACCGACAGCGATACTTGTAATAAGAGTTTGCGTATGGATTGAGGAGTAGTGTTCTCTTAGAAGTTATGCGGCAATTGGACATGCGATGTACTCTGTCCTCTTTCTGATCTCGGAAGTACTCCAGATCAGCCCAGGGAGGGGAAGCCAATGCGAATCATGAGAAGATCTGAAGACTCAATTTTTCCTATTCCCAGATTTCTATGGTACATAGTTTTTTGCAAGTCTTGACGCTTTCCAATCAATTCTTCTTCGATGGCATTTATTTTGTTATAGCGATATTGCAGATTTAAGGTCCATCTTCAAGGTAATTATACCGAGTTCTCCCCCTTCTTTACCTTTGGTATCTGTCAAATTATCTGCCTTAGCTCTCAATTCAAATTATCCCAGCCCTTGGCCAATTGCAAAGATTTCAAGACGTGAAATTCATTTCATAAATATGCAATGTGCCTGCAATCGTTCCCAATAAAACTCATTGTGCGACAGTGCACATTCCACATGTCAAATCCGAAAACAAGTCTTACCACGCCTTTCCTCTTATTTTCAGAGCCGGGCATTAATCAGTTGACGAATTTATGATGGTTTCAGTCGGATGAATCTTCTCTCATTATTTTCTACAGTGAACTACTGAAACGTTGTATTCTTTCGGTCAAATATTCCAAAGACAGTGAACTTGAAAATTTCTAATTTCGTACATTGCGAGTTCATTCCATTCCAGCCCGCATTTTCTTTTTCATTCCATCTAGAAACAAACATTGACACACCAATATTCACACATAAATGTTGTTTGCCCACTTGATATCATCTGTAACAATTGCTTCTCCCATGTAATCATGTCCGCTCATCAGGCAACGAACGCGGTCAATGGCACCAATGGGACTACGACGGTGAATGGGCTCACAGCCAAGGATGCAAAGATGGCTAATGGTACAAGAGAGAAGAAGCCAAATATTTTCCGAAGGATAATTCGAAGGTCCAAGAAGACCAATCCAAAAGCCGCAGGCACAATCCTTACAACACCTGCCGAAATCAATGAAGCGACAGCAAAATTGTTCGCGAGGCTCGAGGAGAGGTATGTTATTGTATATATCTTGCGTTATAGAATAAGACGAACTCACCTCTTTAGGTACGCGGATAGTTTTCGTGCTCAAGGATTTGAAGCAGATCGACCATTCATACCACGTAAATTCGAGACACAACGAGCACTTTATCAATGGGCGCTTCCGGGAACCACAACCCCATCATACCCACCTCACCTGAAATGGATACCTCTTGATGATCGGGTAGGACTACTCAAAATCTTCAACCTCAAACGATTTGTCGATGTTTCTGTGTCACTTCTCCCTAAAATTCCACCAGAGATCTCAAATCTCCTATTTAGAGATCCTTATAATGGAACCACAATGGTAATGTTAGAAGAAAGAATGAAAGCTTTACAAACAGAAGAGAAGAAAATTGGAACTGAACCAAGTATCGGCTATCGCAAGGATTGGTATAGTGATGCAGTGTTCGCTCAACAATATTTTACTGGTCCTAATCCTTCATCTATCGTCTGGCTGGTCAGACTTGGCTCGATAGATTCAAGATATCCGCTTTCAATCAAGGCAATAAGGAAATGCATAGTCTCCTAGAGACATTCAATTCAGAATCCTTCTATATCCAAGATTGTAGTTTTTTCCGCGAATGGGCCGGCGCTTCCCCCGACGCTGTTCTAAAATCTGACAATGGTAAAAGATATGGGTGTGCCTCCGTAACGTTGTTCCATTTGAATGCAAACGGCGATCTTCATCCCTTGGCCATTGTCTTGGACTACAAAGTCAGTATGGAACATTCGGTTACGATCTTCAACAAGAGAATCAATCCAAAGGATCCAAAAGAAAATGAGCGTGAGGATTGGCCATGGAGATACGCCAAAATGTGTAGTTTGGTTTCTGACTGGACACATCATGAGGTGACATTGCATCTCAATGATTGTCATTTTGTGGAGGAGGCCAGTGCTGTGGCTGCTTATAGAAGCTTTCCCAGTGATCACATCGTTTACAAAATCTTGGAACCTCATTGGTATGTTTTTCCTAGTTGTCATTCATTCTCGTGAAAATCCAGGGTTGTTCCAAATGACAATAGCTGATTAAGCATGACAAAACAGGTTCAAAACTCTTTCTTTGAACGCCGGCCGCCCGTGAAACTCTTGTACCACAGGTTGTCACCAGGATTAATGGCTTCACTGAACATCAGACCTACGACTTCCTCCTCAGCTCTTACAAAAACTTCAACTGGACTGGAAACTACGTTCCAACTTCTCTGATTACCCGTGGCTTCCCTCTATCGGCCCTATATGACAAGAAAGAACGCCGATTTCACAACTACGCATATGGAAAAAATATGGCTATCTTGTGGCCCATCCTGTTTGACTTTGTTTCTTCCATGCTTTCCACATATTACACAGGTGATGCCGACGTCGCAAAAGACACATGTGTATCAACTTGGTGTAACGAGATGCAATCTCCAATGGGTGGTCAGATGTCTACTTTCCCTTGCATCAAAACTCTCAACGAACTGACAAATGCGATAACAATGTGTATCCACATCGCCTCACCCCAGCATAATGCTGTCAACTACCTCCAGAATTACTACATGTCTTTCATACCCAACAAACCGCCTTCTCTCCAACAACCTCTTCCTGGAAGTCTCAGTGCTCTTCAGAGATACAGAGAGGCTGATGTCATCAATGCTCTCCCCATAAATGATCCATCAGTCTGGATCCAAGCATCACAACTCCCCTATCTACTCAGCTACAGAGTCGCAGAAGACCAAATACTATCCGCTTATGCCAGGGAACTGAGAGACGCCGCAATTAATCCACGAGGAAGATTTGCTGGGCCAGGGGATACGGGAAGGAGGACAGATAAAGTAAGAAAGGCAGCCGAGAAGTTGTTACTGGATCTTGACGTCTCGGCAAGAAAGTTCAAGGAGAATAGCGAGGCGATGAATGAAGGGATTGCTCCGTATTATGTTGTGGATCCTGGGAAATTGGCTGTTAGCGTGCTGATATGAGACTGGCTCAGCAAGTTACAGTTCAGTGAAATCTATCGTTCTTGTTTGTTCTTCTTTGGATTCTTTTCCTTATTTCGGTTCTGTACGTTTACTTTTTGCTAGGCTAAGTTTTGATCTATATCCAGGCGCGGGTTTCTCGTTTGGAATGATAATCGGATTTGGGCAGATTGCATGTCAGGGTTGGTGTGAATTTACTTCTAGGTGATACCTCAAGGTTAGAAAGAGCGTGGCGTTGCAATTTTTGATGAGAAAAAATTCTAGTTCCTTTAGACTGCATTTCGAATAGTCTTAGTGATACTTTAATTCTAATTCAATCTATTTTAAAATGTTTTTCCATTATTTCTCCCCTTGAATATGGCCTGTATTGTGATTTATCATATGTCTATAATGGCACATCAGACACGTAATTTCAAAAGCGCGAAAAGGGAAACGAGACCCATCGAGTTGCCAGAAACGCTGATTATTAGTTAGAAATTTAATGGAATAGTTTGCAATTATCCATATAAATCTTCCACATCGACCGCTATCACATGAACAGATCATTTGCCTATGGGACAACAGTTCCCAACCATGGAAGTGACAGATCTGTAAAGAAACTAGCCCCCTTAACGGTAGTAGGAGCACCAGAAGCCGTAACATTACATCGAGCTGGAAGGTCCCCCGCGGCGTCGACTTTACTCTTGATCAGTTTCGAGTAATCGCTAAGAAGACAGCTGAAACCGGGTCCAGATCGACATGAATGCACTGGATAGACAGCATCATTGAGAAGAATGCGAACATATGTTGCATTTGTCGAGACTGACGAGCGTTCATTCTTGTAGGAATATGGTGCTGAGCGTGTTGAGTTAGTGAAGGTTGAGTTTCCAGGAATGGCGCAATTCAATCGTTCGAATGCGACTGTGCCTCTCATGGTAACGAAATGACTCGAGATGTATTTGTAATCGTGTGGAATTTTCGTTCCATCGCCTAGAGATTTGGTATTGTCCCATACGCCAGTTGCGGCGCCGAGCTCGGTGATCTGTCCGTCGTTCATGAAAGCAGTGAGAATACTAGGTAATGTATAACTGGACCCGTTAATAAATGTTCCGTTGGTACCTGGACCTTGTTCCAGGAGTCCGACGAGGGAATTGAGATATGGAAGCATCATCTTGGAAGGTAAATCTTCACCTGGGCCGGTGCCATAATAGTATCTCAAATCTTGGGCATACTCATATTGTTTCAGTTCTTCATCCGTAAAGACACCACACCATGGAGACAGTGTACCTGTGATTTGAGATTCGAAACCACAAAGATAAGGCATGATAGATACATCCGTGGTTGAGAAATTCAGATTTCCCTTGATTAATGACTGAAGACGGGCGTGAATGGGAGGAAGGTAAATCGAATTCCATGTTACCTCTGGAGTCGTTTATCAGCTACATTCGAAGCGACCGAACCACGCATACAGAATATGTTATCAAAAGAATGTAGAAAACCGAGACTTACGTTCTGTCCCACCATTACCATCCACAAATGACGGACACAAATCACTTGGACTTAAGCTGTCAAAAAGTGCCGATTCGCTTCCCGTTGAGTTAATAGTAACTACCATGCCAAGATTACTTGCTGTAGACCCCATAAACCCCCTCACAAAGTTTTGCGCAGTTTGGACAACGCGGGGATACAAGTTCGCCCAGCTTATGAATGGTTGGCCGTAAGAATAAAGATCTGGGTAACGAGTCCTCAGTTGATAGCCAAGATCGTAGGCTTCTTTGAATCCCGTGGGGCTTTCTTGGGCTATTTGAAGGGTAGGATTGGTCAGAACTGGCTTCCATGATTTTAGGAAAGCCAAAGAACCAGTGGAAGTAAAATTTGCTGCTTGTATCTCAGCATATAAGGAGGTCCATTGCGCATATGCTCCAGAATCCGGATATCGACTTCCGTGCCTAACATTATACGCTATCTGATCTACATAGCAGTTTTCAGGCACGTGATTGCTAATGCTGTTGACATTTGGTCCTAGTTTTGTTTAGCATCTAAAACAATATATTGAAGGAATTTATATCGATCGAAATGATACTTTGGTCCCCAGAGAATTTTCTCACGAAAACTTACCAGTAAAATAGGGACTGTTGGCCCCTAAACTAGTTAATGGATTGATGGCACTTGAGCTTCGCGGAAGCAGAATATCGTCCTCTGGCGCCAAAAAGATGGTTGCTTGGGCAAAGGAAGTGAGAAGAAAGCTTGTGCTGACAAGAGTATTTGAAGGGATGAACTTCATCATGTGCTACTCTTCAATGGATCAATATATGCGGAATAAATGGCTGAAGGCGTAAAGTAGGGTTCTGCAAAGACAAACATCACAGACAAAGATATCACTGAGTACACAACAAAAACGAGTTCATCGGCCAGAGCAGTTGATGTACATATTTATAAGTACACTGTTTTTCGGTCGGGGGAACTTGGCAATTCACCCGACTGGATGATCTATGAGAAGTGCCATGATTAACCCATAGGATACTTCGAAGAAGGGGGCTGGTCAAACAAACAACGGTTTTCCACTGGGAATATTTCCATAGTAGCAGAAAATTCATGGATGTTCACATTTCAAGATGGAGTAATTTCTTCATCAGCCTGATACCGAATGTCTTTACTCGTATCTAAAAACACGTGGGAAACGCAAAATATCCATTGGCATTTGTTTTCATATCGCCGGAGATGATAACCAAGAATGGGGTACTGAGCGGGGATGGTGGTGTCCACACCCCTGACAGTCATTGCTTTCGCAAAATTCAATCAGCGAGAAGGATGTCGAGAGGCGCACAAAGAATTTTGGTGACGTTGTTAAAGTTTCACGAAATCGAAAGGAAAATCAGGTTAACTTATACTACACTTGGAAAAAAGTCATATCATATCTAGACGTACCCCACCTTACGCCCCAAGGTATCCTACGTAACTCCATTCCTGCCACATGACTATATACATATAAAAGAATACATTTCTGTCAATATCCTATTGTTTGGTCAAGACCAATGGGGTCTCGGGTTGTTTTCAATTCGTGAAGGGGTCAAAATGATCTGTACTGTCATGGAGCTCTATTTAGCTGCGATAAAAATATCTGCTTAAGTATCAATCCTCCTCACTCCCATACCCCCCAAACCAGTGGCAGTTCCAACTACCTTTCTATTATCTCCAAAATTGTGTAATCTCTCCCCTATTAGATAGACTTCATCCTTAATCTTCTGCTTCCATCCCTTAACCATCTGTGCTGCTTTCCACAAGGCACCAACCAACCCCAACATGACCAGGACCATGGGATATGCGTAACGATTCACATATATCAATTCTAGTTCTGTAGAATTCCTCCACAAAGTTTTGGTTGCAAATTGAGCAAACATGTAGGGAAGAGCGAGAGCTATGGAAAGTACAAGGGTAGCTGGGAATATGAAAGACCTCGTAGCTAGCCTTGCATCCGGATCCCAATAACCATTTCGCGTGATTGCACGTAATGCTTCTGCTGGCCGGCTGCCCTCATGCCACAATATAATTCTTGTGGTCAATTTAACGTACAACAATCCTAATGTCCAACTTTGCACAAAATGAACCACATGTCTCTCGTCCTCCGAGAAATAAGTATGCATGGGGATGATGAAATAGAATTCCACGAGGAAAGCAAAGAGGGTAGGAAGTACAAGGATGAAAGCAGTGTAAGTCCAGACAATGCGGGCTATGCGAAGAGCAACCTTCACTACACGGCTAAATATTATGCTTGGTGTGTCTCCGTCAATATATAATGAGTTACGGAGTGTTACCAAACCTGTTGGAAGGTGTATAAGAGCATAAAGTGCGCTTCCTAATATGTATATTCCAATGGAAAAAGCATAAACATCGTTCTTACGAACATCCGCTGGAATAATCTTTGCGAAGATATACCTTCCGAACACCAGAGGGACAATGGTGAAGCATACTCCTGTTGCTGCAGCGAAGAGCCAGATTGAAAGAATGAATGTGGAGATTCTAAAACGGAACCATGGTGGTACGTAGACCAGCTTGTAATTCTCAGGGTTGCGACCATGAACACCATCAAAACTGTCCTTGACACCATCCAGACGACGATTATCACGATCTACCTCGAGGAAAGTCTTGGTACCCTTTGGGAGTTTGATTTGATCCGATGCGGGAGCTCTTACATATCGTCCATCGTGTATGAGCTTAACATCATCGTCTTTCATGTCCTCTGCATGTTGAGGTTTCGAGGATGTGAAATAATCTTTCCACGACCTTCGAACAATTTGACCCTCCTCGTCTGGTTTTCTTTCATCAAACATGAACCACGTTAACCTCAACAATCGAGCACACCGGCGGAACCACCAGCTATACATCGAATGCAAACCATCAGAAGGCTTGAAGAATCTGACTGCCAAAGGCATCAAGAAGTTGTAAAAGAGGAGATCAACGGGGAATTCCAGCACCGGCTCGTTTGAGGACCAATGAATTGGAAGAACGCCTTTGAATGAGAATGAAAGTCCCCAGACTACTCCGCCCAAGCAAATAACGACCAGAGCACCGTAAACTAATGCGCTAAACAGGATTTTGCGCAGTTGTGTCGTCACACTTCGTTCTAGTACATCACGAACAGGATGAAACGTCGGATCATCGGGGTCACGAATGAAGTCTAATAGTGTTAGCAATGGTTTATTGATGACAAGAGGAGTCAAGTAACTTACGTAAAACTCCCTTTCGCATTATTTTCCGACACATCGACACGAATAAGGCGAAATGAAACATGTAACAAGTGCCGACAAACCAATGTATGAAGATGGAAGTGAGAGGTGACCGGCCAGTGAAACTAAGACGAGACATAATAGTAGCGCCTTCGAACAACGGCAGCAGAGCTGCATCGAGAAGCAAGCCACAATACAAGGGAAATACGAGCATCTCGATACTAATGATGAAAATCACTTTCATGACTCCGCCTGCTTGGTTCAGCATATCAATTACTCCGTTTTCCACATCTCGTACACTCCCCGGCTCTGTTGAAAATGGTGTGCCTCTCTTGACGTAAAGACCGCCTAATACGGCAAGGGTAGCAAAGCCTGCTAGGGTAGCCCACATTCGATCCACACCACCCCAGACGCTTAAGGCTGGATCTAGTGGTGCTAATCGCTTGGGAACTTCTAAACTGATAACCCAAGAATCAGGCCGCGCCAAGAATGTCGGGATCCCCAATACAATGGATGCAATAGCTTTAAACAGAGAATCCGTAAGGTTTCTGAAATGGGCGACGGTGAGCTGATAACTGCCCGATAAGAGAAATATGAGTCCATTTCCAATGGTCGCAAGTATTCCAAACAAGCTGGACTTGATCATCATCAGAGCTTCATGTGAGGCAGCTGAAAAGGTAAATATTTCAGAATCAGCGAGGTGGATGATGCTATCAATCGTGCCGTTCATGACGCGTTCGAAGGCGGCCTGAGAGAATTTAAGACCATCATTTCCTCCTTGAGAGCTAGAAAAAGCCAACAGCCGCAAAGGAACTTGAGCGACAGCAATGAAACAATAATATGACAACCCTAATATTACTAAGGCAGTGTCTTGCACAAAAGCTGCAATCCCAAAGATGAGTCGAAGGGGAAGCTTAAATGCTGGTCCCGGGTTTGCCAAGAGAAGGATAGATATCCGGCCAATATTATATGGAATCCAGATAACAATCCCTATGGTAATTCCAAGAAGGAAAGCACTAAAGATGGCGTTCTGGACAAGACCAAACAATGGCCCTCGCATACCAACAAGCTCCATAATACCATCAAAATCTTCAGCGTCTTCAATATCTGCTTCAGGATCTAAGGCTGGGGCAATAGCAGCCTCGCGTACTTCAACATCTTCATCACCCTCATCCCCGTGATCAAAAGCATCGCGACGAGCTTGTGCAACTGGTACAAATGGAGCTTCAGCAGCCATATCCTCAATTATATGCTCATCATTCACACCGAGATCTTCCTCCCGTGCAACATCATCGGGTCTGCCCCATAACCAATTCGCGACATTGCCAGCGAGACCTTCGGGTTCTGCTGGTCGACGAAGCGGGAGAATGGGTTCGCGTTGGGGTGGGAGAGGCGTGTCTGGAGCGAAAGGGTTTTGCTCCGTTTCGTCAAAAGCGTTTTCATTTTCGTCTTCATCTTCTAAAATAGGATTGTTTTCAAAGACTTCTTCCCAGTTGCTTGCGGTGCGAGTTACGCCATCCTCACCGACTATCTCGAGGGGCCCATCGTCACTCTCGCGGCTATGAACATTCCCAGCGTACAAAGAGGATTGCGGGTTGTCTTGGCCAACACTTGAATCCGAGGTCACTCCGTGGTGCAAATCTAAATCTTCAGCTGCCTTTCGAGCCATAGAAACCATTTTCTCTTCATTCGGGTTTTTATTTTCCTGAAACAAGCTGAGATTTGGATCGGAAAAGTCCTCATCTGGAAGATCAGAGAAGGCCCAATTATTTCGACCTAACGGCGATTTGTCTCGATAATGAGGGACATCTGAGGTAGCCCTAGGTCTGTTTTGAGACAATGGAAGGGGGTGTGGTTCTCGATTGGGAAATGCAGGAGTTCGTCCACCTGAAATCATAGGGTATTTGTTATCCGTTTCGTCCGAATTATCCGAGTCAAAACTCTTTTCCTTGAGGCACAATTCCGATGCCATGTACGATTCGTCCTTTATATCACCATTAGTTGCAACCCGCTTCGAGTTCTGGCTAGATTCTCCATTAAACGTCGAATTGTTTTTGTTTTCGAGTTGGAGAGATTCCGGTACTTCCTCCCAACTGTCCGAGCTGGTACTGCTTTGGTCCGCCCCATTAGCCTTGCTGGAGTCGACTGAATGGTTCATGTTGGCGGGTTGAGGTAAATCTGATGGCATTGTAATCCTACTGTCACTGGCCAATTCGGCATAATGAAAATTTCCATTTTGCAACCGTAAATTCATGGCATCAACCCAATATTGCATTCGATCTCCGAGATTTTCTTGATCTATTATGTTCAATACTTCTCTAGGATCTCCTCCGGCTCGTCGCCATATAACCGAAAATTGATCAGTGAGCTGAACTTCTGGATCATCAAGATTACGCTGCTGATCGAGGGTTCCCGGTGCAGTTCCAAAATCTTCAAGTTCGGCAGCTGTGATCAGTTCACGATTGAAGTCGAATAGAGGGCGAGGGCGATTTGGATTGCGTATCTCCACAGGCATAGGCACATCCAGCTGAGCACCGGGTCCAGCATTGAGGCCTCGAGCTTCCGCTAGACGCTCTCTCTGAATAATTCGAATTCGTTCCTCCATTCGTTCTTGAAGCTCATGAACGTCAATTGGCAAGTCTTCTTGAGGAGGTGCACCAGCGACAGCTACATCCGCATTGAATGCCGCACCCATATTTATGACAGGTTGTTGTTGGACCACCCATTCCCGTATCAAGAAGACAAGAATGAATGTAATCACAATTACCAGAATTATGATGAAGCCCTCGGCAGTGTCAAGAATGGCTTGATTCAGCCACGGGAACCTAGTTCCATTACTTAAAAAAGAGACATCACTGAGAAGCGAATGCCCCTGACTTTCGGATAGGGACACTGTAGTGATACTTCCCGTGTTGTTCGTCGAGCCATCTGAAGGTATCGCATGTGTTAGTCCAAACCCGTAATAAAGAGACCTGAAGAAACCAGATGTGAGAGGGTCCGAACCACTAATATTGAGTGTTTGAGAAACAGGCATCATGATACCCATAAGCTTCTCCATATAACCCCCAATTCCAACAGGTGAAGTTTGACTAGCATTGAGGGGCGTAATTCTTTCCGAAGCCATCCCACCCCAAGTTGAGTTTACAACCCCACGCGAAATTCCCAAACCTTCTGAAGCGGTGTCATTCTGTCTGGAATTGGTTATTAGAATTCGGGCTGGTGTACCTCCATCACTAAACCAGAATAAAAATCGCCACACTTGTCGAATGAAGAATGGCAAACTAATTAGCCAAACCAGAATCACCAGGCCAAACCTTAAATATGTAGCCATATTCTTGATGACATAAAAAGCAAAGTGTTTTAGGAAAACTCGAGTCGGTAATGACTGTGGCATATTGGGCGAGTATAGCTTCGTGAATCGAAAAGGCGTTTTGCAGAGTTCACAGTGTTTCTTCTGCGAATGCGATAGCCACTCCATTAAGCAATCCTGATGAACGAACTTGATACTTCCACTACATTTGCAAGGATAGAACAGAGGTTCTGTCTCCGTAGCCTCCGCTCTACATATCCTGCAAGTATCTGGATCGCCATTATCATCCACACCATTTGTTGTATTGGTCGCATATTGAGGATCGTTCATGAAATCTGGCGCGGGGTGGTCGTTATGCGTGGAGATGACCCCCGGTGTAGACATATTGAAAGGAACGTGGACAACGTCGGAAGAACGGGAGGACGAGAAGAGAAGAGATTTATCGAAAGGGCAGATAGAGTCCAAAGCTCGAAGGGTGAAATGCGTGGAAAGCAGTCAATGCCTTTAAGCTAGAAATTTCGAAATAGCATGGGAGATTCGGATGTTCCCTCGAAGTGTGGCGTCGTGCCGTTATGTAGTTGTCGGTGGGTGGTCGGTTTGATGGTAATAATTGTCGGAGTTAATGCACAACTTAATTGAAGGAGTGAGGGAGTAGTGAAAGGGGATATCAAAGAGAAGAGGGGGGAAGGAAATAAAGTAGATGGTATTACAAATGGCTCTATTTATTATGATGATGTTGAAAAAAAGAGATCAATATAAAATAGTGGGTGTGAAAATCGTCAAGTACGTACTGAGTACCTGGGTACTTTCTCGAGTATCGTTGATTATGAATGAAGGTTCACCTGGGTGCGGAAGTGATTAATCAGCAAGTTCCATTTGAATTACTAGGAGAGGACTAAATACGGCCCAGCCCTACACTATCTAGATCGTATCTACACAACCATATACTCGAGGCACTTTAGAATTGAGTCTTTCCTGGTCTATCCCTCGAGTGCTCGAGTAGAGAGGAATAGAGTTCACCGTGAAAGAAACAAGCGTTTCGAAGAAGGGGGTTGATCTATGATTTATGATTTATTATCGTGGAATACCATGTATCTACCGGTAGATTGCTATATACCTACCCAGGCAAGTACCTAGCCAACTATTGTTCCTGAATTAATAACCTTAACACAAGATCGGAATATAAAATATAACGAACGTTAATTAATTTAAATGACGCTCCGCTGGCCCTCTGGGAGCCACTGCCGTGGAGGCAGACTATTTGGGAGTGAAGTACCTACGTACAGGGCAGGTATCTACTATCTAGAGATTTACGGAGTAGATATCATGTTGCAAGCACAGCGCGTTATTTAAATTGTTTGTCCTTTTTGACCTATAATGAACTCGAATACTAGGTATTATGAATAGGGAAATATGTCACGTGCGAGCTTTCGAGATTGAGTGGATGTTCCCACTCATCGAATCGGGCTTGACAGATACTTCTGGTGATCTATCTATCTATCTTATTGCGGGGTTGGTCTTTGATCAAGATCTACTCGCTACCTAGGTATTCATACACTTTCCGCTGCTCTGCTTCCATGTATGTTTGATCAATGACATGGCTTTAAAGTAGCTAGCTCTTATCAATCTTTCATCTCATCTAGTCCTTTTCTCGACCTATCATCCATAGCAGTAGCTTACTCTCTTGATTTCTTGGTTTTGTTAGCGAGTCTCGACTCTTTGAGTACTGGGACTGGTAGTGGTAGTTTCTTGATCAGCTAGTTAGCCGTGCTTACTATATGACGACAGAATACCAAGGAGGGAGGCAGTAGTTCATTGTTTTCAACCTCCTCCTCCTCCTCTTAACCTGGCCAACTAATCAGAATTGAGTATCTCTTATTAGTCTCGGGCACTAGACTTCGGTACGGGCTTAGGGTCCAAAAGGCTTCACTAGAAACAAGACGACCAATTTGACATTTGATAGCTGAAAGCTTCAATATACCTACCTACACAGGAGAGGTACCTGGTAGCAACCTATGATGAGAATTGAATGAAAAGGAAAATATAAATAACCATTCCAACTTCTACCAACAGAACAACGAACAGCCAACAGGTGCAATAAAATTTAGTTCATTTTTATTAATCATACGAATACACCAAAAAAATCCATATATTTATCCAGCCTCCTTAAGATTCTCTTCTATCTTCCTTCTTTCACTACCTTTGTTTTGTCGTCATCAATCAGACACAGATAGCGATAGAAATAAATCTTGGCATACATCAGATCTTGGAAATCCTACTTTGTGCTTTTTTTGTTCCAGTTAAATCTAGAGGGAAATCACCACCACCACCATTTCTTTTTCGGCAAGCTCTCCCACTTTACTGCTTATATCATTGTTACATTTCTACCACCTTGAGAAAACCCTTCACCAATCACAAAAAAAATATCACATTGATAGTAACGAAGGGCTTTCGACAAAATCTACATGCTGTAGAAGAAGATGGCAGCAGGTAGTAATGGAAAGGTGGTGGAAGCCAAACAAAATGGTTTAAATGGCCACACCAAGGTTGTTCCCACTTTGCCGGCAGCAAAGAGCGAAAAGAAGATTAAGAAGAAGAGCTCCGTATTCTTCAGTTTCGGTACTATTACACGGTATGCTATACGTCTATTGTTTTCCATACCGTTGTCAATTACTAATGAAGTTTCAGGATCTTAACATGGTACTCGATAATTACAATCTTCCTACGATGTCCTGCGAGCCTCGACCTCGTTACAGATACCTCTCCTCAAATCTGCAAACCATATTTTCAACTACGATCTGTATTGGTTCCTCATCTCGAACCATATTACAATTCATATGCCGCACCATATGTGAATGCCGCAAAGCCTTATTATCATTCCGTCGACCAGAAAATCATTGCACCTGTAACTGCTCTTGGTATGAAATATGGTGCACCAAGAGTGGCACAGGTACAAGCATATGGTAAAGCTCAATGGGACAAAACTTTACAACCAGAGGTATCAAAATATCAGAGTCTTGCGAAGGCCAAATACGATCAAACATTGGCTCCACATTGGAACAAAGTCACTGCTGCCAGTGGACCATACTTTGATCTGGCCAAAACAAATGCTGCGCAGACATATCATGAACACATCGTTCCAACTTTCAATATTGTACAGCCATATGCCATTCAGGGCTATGGATACGCAAATGAGTTTGTTGTAGGCACTGGAGTTCCATATACAAAGTGGGCCTTGACTTCGACTGGGGTATTTTTGGATAGAAAGGTCTGGCCCAAATTGAGAATCTTGTATGGCGAGAACGTAGAACCACAGTTAGTACGAATTGGAGAGAGACTAGGTAGATATAGGGATGGCAAAAAATTACAGGCTGTGGTAGACAGCGTTGATTCGTGAGTCAGTTAGATGTATCTATTAGATTTTAGCTTACGCAGATTC
Source organism: Botryotinia convoluta (assembly GCA_004786275.1). Lineage (NCBI taxonomy): Eukaryota > Fungi > Ascomycota > Leotiomycetes > Helotiales > Sclerotiniaceae > Botryotinia > Botryotinia convoluta. The sequence continues at coordinate 38,976 of PQXN01000211.1, read as the reverse complement.
AGTTCCTCGTCTGCTTCCTTTGCCTCTTCCACATTTTCATCAATATCTTCGTCCATCTCATCCGCGCACGCTACAAGTGCATCCTCGACCTTCATTTCTTCATCAGTTTCTACTTCCTCTACCGAATCACCAGAAAAGACCCCTTTAAGTGAAGATGAGATTAGAGAGAATGCTCGAAACGTTGTTGCAAAAGATCTAACAACCTGGCAAGAAAAGTTCTCTAAGGCCGCAGATGAAGGTTCCGACGAAATCGATGAGAGAGTGACTGAGATCACCGAGAGATTGGTTCAAAATCAAGCTAACAAAGTAGGATCTGCACTACTCATCGAATTGGAAGAGGCTATTAAGTCAAATCTCGAGTCGCTCAAGTCTACTATAATTTCAATCGTCAACGCCAAGAAAGATACCGAAGAATCTGAAGAATCGCTCAATACTGCTGTCCGAAAAGCAGGAGTTGCAATTAAGGAAAAGGCCCAAGCCGTCCGAACTTGGCGACAAAGCTTTGATTCGGAGACAAATTCGCTTATTGGGAAATCAGTCAAAGATACCTTTGATATCATTGATCATATAAGGGACTTGGGCCTGCAAGAAATCGGAATGCGATGGGCCTGGACCGATGGAATTACCCATAAAGATTGGACCAAATATCATGCTTTGAAGAGTAAATTTGAAGAATGGCGACTTGATGTTGAAAAAGTCGTCACTGATCATCCAGGTCTTGCGAAAGCTCGAGCAGCCTCGGAAGACGTGGAGAGTAAAGCAATGGGTCTTGCTGGAGATGCAGCAGCTGAATTATCTCGCATCAAGGAAACTGGTAAATGGAAGATATCAACGGGCGATTCCAGCGAAGACTTCAGCACTAAATATGTGCCACCCGCAGTTGAAGTCGCTGGCCAAAAGGTCATGGAAAAGATCAATGAGGCCACTGATGCTATGGCCGGCACCACACAAGGAACTCTAGAATCTGTCTCGTCAGTAGCTAGTCAGGCGGCTTCATCCATCTCTTCTAGTGTTATTGGCACACCTCAAGGAAGTATTGAAAGTGCTAGCTCCGTTTTTGGTGAAAAAGTCGGTAGTATTTCGCAACAAGTATCATCATCTATTATTGGCGAGCAACCGGGAGTTGTTAGCCAAGCTTCAAGCAGTGTCCAATCTGCAGGCTCTGCTATTTCTAGTTCTGCGTCCAGTCTTTCCGATGCCGCAAATTCATCGATATCATCCATCAGCAGTGTAATTTTCGACGAAGCTTTAACGGTATCCAAATCTCTTGAGTACGCATCATCGTCTATTGCCAGTTCGTTATCAAAGAGTGCAACCGATGCTACCAGCTCCCTAAGCTCATCTGCCTCGGTCGCTTCGAGTACAGCATCCAAGAAAGTTTGGGGTGGAGCAATGGCTGCTCACGTTGAGGCACGACAAATTATTTTTGATGATGTCATTGATGATTCCGACGAAGAAACTTACAGTGAGAAAATACAAAGTATGGCGAGCATGGCTGGGGATCAATTCAGTGACATGACAAGAGCAGTCAGTGAAGCATTGTTGAGACCAACTAGTACACAAGGATCTGTGGAGAGTGTAACTAAGCTCGCTGCTGAGCAATATTCTAGTGCTTTGTCTGCTGCGAGTTCGGTTCTATACGGAACGCAACAAGGGACTGGTGAAAGTGTTGCTAGTGTTGCCACAAGTCGATATGCAGATGCCGTTGCCGCGTAAGTTGTTCAATTATTACTCGCTATTATTCTCAAATCCACTGACATTGAATAGCGCAAGCTCCATCATTTATGGCACACCTGCATCAAAGCTGGATTCCGCCGCAAGTTCGGCTAAGTCTGTCTACAGCGACGCATTGTCAAGGGCATCGGATCACTACTTACAAGCAAAATCTGTTGTCTCGGCTCAAGTTTCGGGATCTGCAAAGCCGGTTCACCAGGAAATGTTTAGTTCTGTTGAATCTGCTTACACCGATGCCGTCAATGCAGCTAGTTCCAGACTTCAGGTTGCACTTTCTGGCGCATCAACCGCTGTGTATGGCGCTCCCACCGGCGCCATAGAATCAATACAATCAGTAGCCGCATCAAGACTCTCAGAGGGCCTCAAAGCTGCTTCCTCTCAATATGAAGCTGCCAAGAAACACATTGGCCCCGCACCTACCCCAGCGGCTCAACAACTACTCTCTCAAGCTCAAAATCAATACTACGCCGGTATCGGTCTAGCTCATGTCCGATATTCCGAGTTTCTTGAGGCGGCATCTTCAGCTGTCATGCCAACTCAGACACCATTTCATGTAAGTATTTATGATAAAGCCAGCGCCAGTATTGTCGGGACTTCTACACAAGCATACGAAGCAGCTCTATCTCAAGCTTCACAAGAGTACTCTAGTGCTGTCGCAAAGGCCCAAGCAGGGCTTGATAATGTCATTGAAAAACTATCCAATGTTGCTAGTGATGCTGTACCCGCTGCAAAGTTTACTGATCTTGCATCCTCTCGTTTTGCTGAGGCATCATCTCAAGCCTCTGCGAGCTACGCTAGTCTTTCTTCCGAAATATCTCAAAAAATGAATGCGGTCACTTCTAGCAGCGCAACACCACTTCCTGAATCTCTTGCTTCTGTCGCTAGCGAAAACTGGGAAGCTCTTATTACGAAAGCTAGTAATCAAGTCTATGGATCCCCTGCACCATATTTTGTTACAGGCAATTTCCTCTCGAATGTACAACAATATGCTGCACAAGCTACAGACGGTGCAGCGTCTCAATATTCGGCTGTGCAATCGCTTATCAATGAGCTGGTGGTTGGAAAAGAACCCGATTTCACCGAAAGCGTCTATAGTCGATTGAGCTCCGCTTACTATACGGGTGCAGGTGATGCTGTTTCTTCGGCGTCATCTTACGCAAATCAAGCTTACGCATCGGCTAGTTCCGTTGCTAACTCGATCTTCACCCCTCCTGCAATCGAGGAAATTCTTGATGCTGCTTCCCTTCACCTCAACGAGGCTGTTGAAGCTGCTAGTGCTCAGTACTATGGTACCGAAAAGGGTGCTTATGAAAAGGCTACCGAGGCAGCTGCGTCTGCTTATGATTCAGCCTCTAGCGCCGCGAGCGAGGGCATATATGGTACACAATCAGGATATGCAGATCAAGCTCAACTTTCGATTTCAAACGCCGCTGCCTCCGCCCAAAAGGCGATTTCAGAAGCAATCTACGGAACAACCACTGGCACTTATGAGTCAGCAACTCAGGTTATAGCAGAGAACTTTTCATCTGCAACTTCCGCGGCTGCAGAATCCTATTCAGCTGCGCAAGCTAAAGTTTCGGAAGCCATCTATGGCCATGAACAAGGAGCTGTGGAGAGTGCGCAATCAAGATTAAATGCAGCAGTTGAGTCAGCACGAGCTAAGCTAACAGAGTTCGCATCATCGGTTGGAGAAGGTGGAAATGAGGCTCTCAGTAAAGCGAGTGAGGGTGTTGAGCAGATGGCTAGTAGTGTGGGAAGTGTTGTTGGAGAGGCCACCCAAGCTGTTGGTGGAAAAAAGGACGAATTGTGATGGAATAGATCGTGATTGGGAGGGTTAAGTGAAGATCGTCTAATGAATAATGAGATAGGTTCGGCTGGTGGGTGGGCGTAGGTGGCTTTATACTAAAAAATGATGCGTGGAAAGGTTATTATTTTGGTATGGACCTGAGATGTATTAAATTTCCTTTCTGTTTTGCTGTGATGTGTTTACCAGCGGATACTCTTTTAGTTGATTGATATGATACGAGATAAATGACATACAATATACTATTTACGCGCACGATTTCCAATGTACCAAACTACAATCCAATGACCCAAGACTTCGAGTACTTATGAATCTCGTAGCCTTCACGCCACCATTATGTTCAATACATCACCTTTTATCCGAATTGTCAATTTATGCTGTATGGTATGATTTTCTCTCGTCCCTTGGTTGGTCTTATGTTATACCCATAAGACAAAACGTGCCCATTTCAAAAATGGAATAGAAGTTTTCTATATTCACGTTTAATCTCGCCTTGTCTCATTGCAGTATGCAACTAAATGTATGTCACTCTGTGCAGAACTTTGATTATAAGCGATGCGGCTGACTTTGACGCTACGAGCTGCTAGCCACTTATTCATTACCCAAAGAGGTAACCCGATTGCGGTTCATGTGGACAGATTTATTGGCGATAAGAGGTGATTGATTAAGTGTGCAAACAACTTTGCGATTTTATGCCGGATTGTTAGAATGAGCTGATGCTTGTTTTCTTGGGGCATAGGTTACGGATTGTGAAATGGGTAATTTTTTCGTAGACTGCGAAAATTGTAATTCGTAATTCGTAGTGGGTTATCAATACGAGGTCTGGAGGAACATTAGCATAGGTAAGGAAATCGACGACGATGGCTAGAACAATGATTCTGTTTGAGGTTTGTCATTGCTTGGATACTTGGATCTGTATAAGAAAGGTTCCTTCGCCTGATATCAAACACCGATCTCAACTTTTCTCATTCCTCCAACTTAATCACTCATACAAACTTTTCATTTACTACGCTTTTAGCTTGTATCTTTTCATAATGCAATCCAAATTTGTCTTCTTGTCTATCCTAGTCTCGACAAGCCTATCAGTTGCCCTTCCAGCATCTCCCAACATCTCAGACCCGTCTACTGGTCCTATACCCAGCGAAACGGACTACTATAGTTCATATCGCGATAAATCCGCTCCATTTCCAGGGAATTCTACATCACCAATTTTACCAACAGAAAGTGGTCCACCTGGGCCTGATGACCTTCTCTTTCAGAATCTTCTAGGAGCAGAATGGGCAGTATTCTCCTTCTACCAACAAGCCGTCGAAGCTCTAAATACTACATCATTCATATCCATCGGATTCCCAAACAACACCTACGATCGTATCCAAGAAATCCGCGACAATGAAGCTGGTCATCTCCGAATATTCCAAGACTCCATATCCAACACATCGATCAAACCCGGCGCATGCAACTACGATTTTGGCTGGCGCACCGCCACTGAATTCCTGGAAATGCAAGTATTGATTGAAGTCTCGAGTATGGCTTTTGCAGCGGGACTCGTGCAGCAAGCAAACTTGAATGTGACGAAAGGCGCTTTGATGGGAATTGGAGAAACAGAGACCCGTCACACCACATGGGCTTTGATCTCGGTTTGGGGAGCTGATCCGTTTGCCGGGCCTATCGATACGAGTTTTCCGTATGCGAATCAGATTTTAGACTCGACGAATCGATTTGTCGTCGATGGTTCGTGTCCGAGTGCAAATCCCGGCTATCCATCTCCCAGTCAACATTTGCCCCAATTGCAAACCCCTGAGAATGTTACTGCTGGAGGGAACTTAACATTTGTGTACGAGAAAGGTAGTGATGGGGCTGAGATGCCGGTTTTCGAAGAGGGGAAAGATTATTATGCTGTTTTCTTTCACGGGTTGGAGATAATATCGGTTCCGTACGATGTTGTGACTAATAGCACGATCTTTCCTTCAGATCTCGAATTGAAGGGTATGATCTTAGCGGTTATTGCGGATGAGTTGGATGCACCTACGGAAGAATCTGTTGTTGCTGGGCCTGCTTTCATTTTGGAGCAGCCGGCGATACTTGCTGCTAGTGGGATATAGGAACTTGTAAACGATACTCGAAGCTTTAATGCTAGATTTAAGATAGCAAGTGTCAAATCGTTTTATGGAATGTATTTTAAAGCATCTTTTAGTGCTTCTGAAGAAGATAGCTTTGTAGGATAGAACGATTTCTTGCTAAACTATTATAATACTATGGCAGACTCCACCTGCGATTTGACTATCGAAATGTTGTTTGTGCGTGATTTGAAATCAATCACTATATCAATCCAACTGACATACAAATATGTAAACAAGATAGAAGTTCTAAAAGGTTCTAGGAAATCAAGACGACATATGCAATGACAACAAGAACAAAGATCCAAACAATAGAACGAGAGGGGAGCAAGCTGGTCGGGAGAGTTTGTGATTCTAATGTTACATTCTTTGAACGAAATGACGCTATATGCCCAGCTGGAGGTGAACCATCATTGTGAAGACATGTCGCAAGTCTCTGCCGGCTTGACTGACTAGTTCAAAGTCTTGAAACTCTATAATGTCTCCTCAATATCTTCAGCCTTAGCAACATCGCTGTCATCGGAGTCATGCATCTGCAGTTTTGGGTCCCTCCAACTAATACGCCACCATCATTATTAGCCACCGCAAAGTATTTGACTGCCTAGTAGATATGAGATTTTCAGGAACATTATAGACTTACACAGGTCTCCCCGCATAATCAAAGGTTAGACCCTCAATGCCACTCGATGCTTCTCTTCTTGCTAAAAGCAGACAATTCCCCTCTTCGTGTCTATCACTTCTACTCTCTCTCCTACATCTTCTCCTGACCTGTGCATGCTGTGGACTGCAAAGAATAGCTTTTCGAGGTCCAAAGTCTTTCCAGTTTCCAGGAATGGGTGGCGGCGAAACCATTTCGGCCTCCAGACGAGCGAGACAATTACCCATCGTGAATGGAAATTGAAGGAGCCTTATTCAACGATTGTAATCGTCGAAAGACACATCGATAGGTAGTATATGTTGTCGTTGTCAACTCAACAACTAAAGATACAGAGGAAGTCCATCTGGTACACAAAAAACAGACACAACGATTTTCGGGACACAATATTAACCACGAGGTGACATCAAGAGCAGATTACTACCCACTAATTTGATGTGCGAAATTTCACACGAAGATCTTACGACTCTTCACCATTGTAAAATGTGAGCCAGCAAAAGAGGACAAGAGGAAACGAGAACCCAACAACAATGAGAGAATCACAACTAATCTCGATTTATGCTGTTGTCATACTAAAAATACGTCGAATCTGGGGATGGCCGTAAACCCCGGATTCTGGAAGGTATATAAAAATGGCCATTAACTGCAAGCCGTATTAGGCTTCATATTGTGGCAATACCCATTTCAAGGTATTCAAGAAGAAATGGCTTGAATACGATATTCCTACTCGTCAACAGTTTTGTCTGCCTCTCCAAAAACAAACTCATTATCTACGCCACGTTTCAATTTATGGAAAGAACTTACGAAATAACAGAAACAATTAAACATTTTCTATATATAAAAGTTTTGGTGAGATTTAGGATTTGACTGCCCCGGATTGCAGGGTTGTCGGGTCATCGGTCATTCGCCAAAGCTTAACTTTAAATCCTACCCCTTCATCCACAAGGCGACTTTCAGTATTTCATGGGAAGTATTTCATCATGAAGGATTCTGTTTCTGCGCCCCAAACATCATACAAATTTCGGCTTGATCGTGCGAGAGAATCCTATTGTAACGTCGTCGTACGACATGTTAGATCACGCATTCAGCTTCCAGGATATACATAAGATGCAGAGCCCTCCCAGCTAAGAGTTATGGACGATTGCTCACAATAACTCAACACATATTCAATACCTACCTAAGTGAACAAACTCATTTAACTGAAACAATCAAGCGAGAAAGCTACAATATATCGCAATGTCGAACCTAGTACTTCTCCAAGTGCCTCATTCACCCGGCCCAAAACACAACCGAAGCTCTTCAGTTTATTCTCGTAACTCTTGTGATTCGACTTTCTCCGCCTATACTGGCACCACTCTTACTACGGAAACATGTCCCACAATAATTCGAGCCCGGGAATCGCGATTGAGCTATTCAGGTCCATGTGATGGGACGGTATTTTATATTTACGATAAACCGTTGCCACCATTGCCACAGGAAGCTCTTGTTCAGAAACAGAAGCCTTTGCCTCCGTTGTAAGTGCAATCAACCACTAGGATCTAGTCATTCGATAATAGCATGCTAATTCCATATCAATTAGACCCCTCAATATCTCTCGTCGCAGATCCCATCAAAACATGAGAAGTGCAATGTCGGAACCTAGGAACGATACTATATACTATGACGAGAAAGAAGTCTATGTCCACAACCCGTTCAGTGATGAGAAAGTAGTGATGGCAGAAAGCTGGGATGATGAAGAAAAAAGATTGTGAAAAGATTCAATCAATACTGTATGGATAGCATGGTGGTCGCGATGTAGGAATCACGACTAAATGCTAAATGCCCAGAGACGTCGATGTACATAATTCGGAGAGCGGGGTACACGGTCTTTTTCAGGGATATGAGGGCGGAAATCAGGGTCTTCCGCGCGCAAAATATACTTTCCGGCGTTGGGTCTGTGGGGCCATATGCTTGGAGCACTAAGTGCCTTGGGAAGAAAATGCTTAGTCTTGCTAAAATCTTCATTTCTTGCTCATTGTATACATAATAACACATTTTTATTAACTTGACCTTTTTTACTGAGGAACTCATTTCTAATATCATTTCGGTTTCTCTAATCTTCAAAGGTTAGATGTGAATCCGCCCAGTGAATCACTTTAAACAACCTGGGTACTCGCTGTCTCTACTCACTTCTCAATGGCGTTCATCACCATCTTGATCGGCTTTCCTACTATACAGAGAACCCAGAGCGGAGCTCCTCACTCTCTTCATTGAGTGGAAGTAATGGAAATATTCTTTCACGTTTTAAGTACTGGCCGATCTCGCATCTTTTTCATTAATTCCTTGTCTAATTCCCCATCATCTCGAGTAGATCCACTTTGATTCTCATTTGTTGACCTTCTTCTGAAGATAGGTCAGAGGTCGAGAACTGGTATTTTTGCACTTTTTGTAAAAATGATGTCAAGCGACGATTTTAGTCATCCCCCTGGCAATTCCTTTTCGTCGCCATTTTCCCATGTCGACGAGCTTATTGAGTCTATATCGACAAAGTGATATTCTCTGTCTTTGACATTGAATCATTACTAAGTTGAGAGACTTCGCTTTCGGAAGGCGAGAGGGGGGGTATCATGATTCTATGCCGAATACACTTCTTGAATTGTCGGCTCATTTCCATAAATGACTTGCACTTCCTGTGTCGTTTTGGTGTATGAATAGTTCCAGCCCAACGATGAAGTATTGAAATTCGATTTCTTGCTTTGAGGCTTGACTAGTCCTTTGATGCATCATGTGTCTCAGATCAGATTTCGTTCTCAATTCTCTTGATTCTTCCCAATTCTCCAAATTCTCCAAATTCTGTTTACATTCTACTGTACCGTGATTCCAAACTGACCCTGCCTCTCAACACTCCTTCTAATTCATCACCCCTTAATCGTTATATTTTCTAAAGTGTCTTTCAATCACACCATACTTCAGAGACTCGAAACCTCAGTTGCATGTGACCATTCATCCTCCAATCCCTTCAACCTTGCTAGGAACTCTGCCCACGATTCCCTCGTCACATTGGAGTCGAATTCAATTGTGATATTCTCACTCCTCCCATCATTAACTCTTCCACCCATAGCATCTGGAGAATCAATTCCACATTTCTTCAACTCAAACGTGTTTCCAAAAGCAGCTTCGACTTGATTGATAGCACGAGTGACGCCTTCTAAAGTTTTGAATGCCTAAAGAGAACTATCAGTAGATAAATATCTTCATTAGTGAGATAATGAAAAGACTCACAAAGCCACGATTTGGACAATCGCCCCGAGCATCGCCATTCTTAAGTACTGTTACCCTTAGATGCCATATTGGAGTTGTGCCTTCGGAATTATGCTTCCAGAGGGTATGGGCTCCCATGTTCTCATGGGGAAAGTCGACCTTTTGTCCATTGCCATGTAACTCTTTATTGCTGGTATTCATAATACCCGAGTATCCTCTCATTCCAGGTCCGGGGCGTGTCATTGTGGTTTATTTGCGATGCGATATGAAGATTTTAGTACTGAGGTGTGTTGTTTGTATTGTTTTAATGGTGTGTGAATCGATGATACTTGTTTGGTGCGGATATGGAAATTATCTTCGCACCTAGCATCAAAGACTTATATATATAACAAGTTAGGAAATCGCGTGAGGCGTCATGCTTAGATGCTATTATCAATGTGACACGAGAATTGGAAGCCATTTCAACATTCGTGGTCGGAATAGTTTCATTGACCTATCGGGTAGTTTTATCATGGCTGGGTTTTGGGGAAATCACACCACTGGGCTTACAGCATGTGATTTGCAGTACCTGCTGAATGCAACCTGTTTTCATGCATATATCGCCTGATTTTTCCAGATCCCATCGCCGATTGCAATAATTGTGCTGTGGGTGTAAAATCAAATCATGTGAAGCCAATGGGCTTTTCAATGCATCGCAAGTATGTAGCCGCGGCTGTGTCACATAGCCAGTTCTAGAAATTGAACAACGCCACTGAGGAAGGAATGGAAAAACTGAACATTGACACTGATCAATTCATTCTGCACACTTTCATCGAGCATTTGATCGTGATTCCAGAATTTTTGAGAACTTTGACGCCACTTTGACGAGTGAGTGACCTGTTATTCGTGGCGTCAGAACTGGGAGTGTCTGGCCATTCGCAAGTCAATTTCTCACGCGGCTGTCAGAATACCGGTATGCCAGGACATATAGAAACTTAAATTTTCAGTTGAAATGAAACAATCGAACAATTAATCCGTATATCGTCCCAGTTGTCACTTTTATGTGTTTGGATTCAATAGAATTGTTTCGAGGAGATGATTGGACGCATTAGGTTAGCGAGCGGGTATTTGGCGGGGTAAAAGATTCTCGACATAAGTTTTTGGCGCCTTCCTTTCTCTCCTTCTCAACAACGATGGCTGGATCACAACTGTTCCTTCGAATTCATGTTGTGCTTGCATTCCTATGCATTGTATAGATTTTCATTCATTAAGATTGATCTTCTCAATGATATCAAAAAGATTTTGCATTATGTCATTAGTGTGGCATTGTTTCCCAAAGCTGTAACCTTCCTCCACACGCGTATAGTCGACCATCCCCACCAAAACACTCTTGTTGGAGTCAACTTGTGTCAAAATCTCGCGATTTTAATTGTAATTTTCCTTAGATGCGATGAGACTCAGGCGATGTTCTTGATGCTCGTGGTTTTTGGCTTTTGACTTTTGACGTTGCAACCAAGAAGTTGCGCTGACAAATTGCGCTGACAAGGTTCCTCGATTTACCCAGTTCGAATCTCCAAACCATAGATCCAGATCATCTAGTGACTCATGATGGAATTAATGATAATATCAGGTCAAAAAGAAACTTCGGCAGCCCCAAGTCTACGAATCTGAATTCGTTGTTGTTTTGACTCTGTTCACATCATTTCAAAAACAAATTGATAATAAGCCGAGAACGATGCATGAATAGATCAACTCACCCTTTAGAACAATGCTTTTCACCATGACTATAAATACTGAATCATCGTACAGTGATCTACATATCTCAAAACCTAAGAATCCTAGACTCTCGCAATAACACAACTAAACATGAATGTTGCACAAGAACTCTGCGTCATTGACGAGACATTCCACACAGTCTGTGGCCACGTTATCACTAGAATCAATCATGAACATGTACATTGCCGAAACTTCGATAGAAATCCTTACCTCGAGGGTCAATATATTGACTGCCGTTGTAGAGCCTATCACATCAATCAAGCCACAGTCCTCGACTCATCCTGTAAGTTCTGCGTGAATCCCGAGACTGATGCTATTTCTAACGAATGGAGATCTGACGAGGAAGCAATTACACCCGCCGAGATCCAATCTCGTCGGGAGTTTTGGGCACGATACACTGAGGAGCAAAGAACACTTTTCGCAAGACAGGAGATTTTCGAACTCGAAGCCGAGACTGCTAAGGAAGCCTACGAAGTAGGGGTGCAGCTGCATAATGAGGCTGCAGATGAATTGACCGAAGAGATACTCGATAGCTTGGTTTTGAATTCCATCAGACTTGACAGAACCCGAAGCTGGTACGTCGCACAACAAACTTACCACTTTGGACAGATCAGAAGAGGCATCCCGGATGATGAGCTTGAACATTTGTACGATGAAACGGATCCCAACCCCGCGATTCTCGCACCAGTTCTCCCAGCGGATGTCCCAGATGACGAGATCTGTGGAATCTGTCGGCAATCCTTGCATAATCCGGAAGCCGGTGGGCTCACAGGTCTTCGTCGGGTCTTCTGCGGTTTGCATATTTTCCATCATGATTGCATTCTTCCCTGGTTCCGAGAAGGAGATCCGGATACCGTCTCATGCCCTGCTTGCAGGGCCTCAAGAAGCGTCATCATACCACCAGACTTTTCTGACATAGTCCCTCTTTAGTAGCCAGATAAGTCAATCCTTTCCTACTCACAAATTTAACATCATACACATTATCCGAATAAAACATCTATCGAATCCAACCCTATCGTCCCCTAAGCTTGAACTCCAATTAGCCACTATATTTTCAGATGTCTAATTCTCAAAACTATCTTGTTATGATCTCTATATCCTACATCCATTTTCCAATTTGGCGACTGTTATCTTCCGGACCCCTCTATTATCATGAACATTTCACGCTAACCAGCATCTACGAAAGTCCATCTGCCCAATACCTATACAGATCAAAATATGTGTGCAAGTCCAGGAAATGTAGCATTAGTGAATATCCACGATGTAAAACCAAATAGTAGCCACGGCGGTACTCGAAGTTCCGAACATACGCATATATCACAATCATGTCACTCTCCTATGCACTATTTTACATCAATTTGTCTCTTAATTGTCTTTGTTGTCTCTAATCATGCATCGTTTTCGGTTGTGATAAAGCGAAAGCATTACAAATGCTCTTAAATAATAACTTTAGAAATTATACAGACTGGAGAGCCAGCTCACATCTTAGTCTGATCGTCGACAAAAGTCGCGTAGGAATGAGAAGAACCTCATCTATTTCTTCACGTAAATCTTCCATCTCAACCTCATACCTAATCAATGATAATCCTCCACCCATCACCAAGCGTCTCATTCCTATGGCCGAGTCCCCCCCAAATCATAAGTTGTTTCGTGCCCGTCATCGAGCTACCAAAATATCGTCTACTAGTCCAAGCTCCACCTTTCTCTTCATCTGCGCCCACCTCTATTCCGCTGATTTGGAGACGATACCATTCGCCTCTATGGCTATCCACACCAGGCAGCTTTTCTCGTACAACGTCTTTCACCTTTGCGCCGGAATATTGAGCTGGTGGGAGTTGATAGATCCAAATGTCTGAGAATTCTTCCTTGTCATCAGAGCCCAAAGCCAACAATAAATAATCCCTACCATTTCCAGTAGTGATAAAATGCAAAGCTGCAGAATCGCGAGGTGATGGAATCTCAGATGGTTTGCTCGTGTTGAAATCCAATGTCTCCCATTGACTATCACTTTTAAGATCATTCATATGACCTTGAGCCAAGTCCTTGCTCACGTCATCCAGAGTTCCACCGGTAGGATATTCCAAGAAGTCGATTTGACCATGGGGAATCGAGCCTGTAGATTTTTCCGAATCTTCACTGTACCCCAATCTCCATAATTTTCCTTGTCCGCATGTGAGATTGATTCCAGATGTTGGTGACCCTGGAGGATCTGGTAGTCTGCTCCACTTCCCTTCATCCAAATAAAATGCCCATAGATCATTCAGACGCACTTGATCAAACGATAATCCTCCATAGACGAAGATAACAGACTCGTCAGGACTCGATGTGCTGAGATGTTTCGTTCGCGCAAATGGAAATGTGGTATCCGGGGGAGGATCCAGGAATGTCCATTTTGATGATAATGGGTCGAATACCCACAATCGACCATTTTCTTCCAAAGGCTTCGGACTATCAGAAGGATTTTCACTACCGCCAAAAACGAAGAAACGATTTCGAGCAACAGTTGCTGAATGATATGTGCGAGCTAATGGTACAGGTGCTGTATTCTGTTCTCCATCTCCGACTGCTGGTATGGATCGCAAAACTGCAGTCGTGGTATTCTCATCAGTTGAAACGTGAAGCTCAAGGACATCATTAGTCAAAGATTGAGAATTTGGATCCTCAGAACCACCAAAAACATATGCCCTATCACTAATCACCGACAATGTATGTCCATATCGCGGTAATCTATCGGTGGTCGTCACATGTTCGAGGTGTCCTTTTAAGGGTAGTGTTGATTTAGACAGATAATATGCCGCGACTCCTCCCTCAACGGCTGTTTCGACACCATAAGCGGCGGCAGTTATGATAGCTGGTTCCATGATGATTTTAGAGTGAGTTATTTGTTCTACTCGAATCAATAAAGTTTGTTGTGTTGTGACTTGAAGTGGTGGTTGGAGCTTTTGCCACTGGAAATGACGTAATGATCGTTGCGGGCCAGGAACGTCCCTTAACTTACTAAAAGCACACTTTCGTTACCTAGGCTCACATCTTCTTGCGGCCAAGACAACAAAGTACTTAATCACGTGCATATATATCCATAGGATTATAGTCTACACATCTAGGCTTTGAAAGAATCAAGAATGGCAATCAACAATATATGAGAATCCCTTACTTATTCGCATAGACTCTGACCTGCAAGTGGAACAATAAAAATCCAGTGGATGCAATTTGAAATATATCGGGTATGGATGGAACAACGCAAGCTGCAGTCCTATTTCTTGGCATTCTTGGAAATGCTTTATAAAGCTTGTTTTGACATAAAACAAAGAGATGAAGGAATGATGTTTAATTGCTATATTCCCTGATACACGAGTAGTCATATAAAACTATGAACAGTCATCGTACGCGGTAATGTCATACCAACAATGTTAAGCTCCTTTGACTATTCCGCCCTGCTCGAAAAATTAGACAACTGGGCAATTATGGAGAAGGATTAGACGAAACTTTAAAGAAGATAAAATGTGTGCTAGTACTAAAGGAAAGTGAAGTATTGTTGGAACAAGCCAATTTATAACGTTGCCAATACTAAAATCAGAAGGAAAACTGTTGGAATTTAAATATGGTCCTCCTTGAGAGAGATATAGGTTGGCAAGTAAAAGCACTACTGACTAGACTACCCCAGCTTTCGGGGTATCCTAGCGAATGGTGTCAATAGTTGAAGATGGTATGATAGAAACTTCTTGATGCACAATGATACCTTTGACTAGACTTCTTCAGATTCAGATCTAGAGTGATCATCTCAGAATCGGCCGGTAAATGCTCGTGTAGTGTGAGATTCATTTCGATGCTATACTGCTACGAACATCCCAATATTCGCCTCTTCACGAGCAATACCAACGCTGGCCAAATTGACCTCACTAACCTATTTAAGAGGATCAAAGAAGCAAACTAAAAAAAGCCGACTAAAAAAGATCTTGGATAATGAGCATCCACCTCCACATTCGAGCCTCCTAAAAAATGCCATCGCTAGCAGCCCCAAGCTCAGCAAAGTTTCTTCACCTCGGTTCTAGCTCAACGCCCCAGTTTCCAAAAACCATTCCCTTTTTGCTGCATTGCCGACACTTCCTTTCTTTGTTTCCTCTATTTCCATGTCTATACTTACAATATCTTAGTACGAATCATCCCGCCAGTCGTTATTTTGACATGGTTTCTTCTAACGGCCTTCTCACAAAATTAATAAACACCTCAAAGTACGTCGAAACACACCGACAATTAGCTCTGTAAGTCCATATAGGTAATCGATGAAAGTCATATCATTTAACTTGCTTGCCACTTAGGTAGTTAGGCATCTCGTCACTTTCCTCACTACTGTTGTCTCCGTAGTCGGGTAGAATAGTTTTGCGTTTCTTGGATTTATTACGGGTGCGTGTGGAACGTCGCGAATATTTATTCCTTTCATTCGCTACATGATCTTCCCCTGCCGCATTGTCATGTTCCGTTTTTGGCTCGGAGTCAGACATTTCCGAATTTTCCCTCCCCAGATCGGAATATGGATTGTCACTGACGATTGTCTTCGAGGCAGCTTTGAAGTGTTGTGCCAATTTTGGTTCTGGATTGGAAGCCTGGAATCCATCCTTGTGTTTCTTCAGAACCGAACCAGCTCCCAGCCCATTCAAAACATCTCTTACGGTTGTAACAGCGCCAAAGATTCCTCCTTCTTCAGTAATCGATGCGACAGCACTTTTATGATTTTCGAGGACGCCGGCGGCACACGCGTCCTTCACCAAGACGCAATCAAAGTTGTTATCATTGGCATCCCTCATTGTACTCGTTACACAAACGTCCGTTGTTACACCACATATGATCAGATTCTTGATACCTTTGATATTGAGCATAAGCCGGAACTCTGTGTGTTGGAAAGCGCTCCGGCCTGGTTTATCAATAACTGGCTCATTTGATCGAGGCGCCAATTCATCGATAATTTCATGTCCTTTCTCCCCACGGATCAAGAGGCGTCCTAGTGGGCCATAATCACCGATACCAAGTCCAGATGAATTGTTTTTTGAACGGTACCTCTCACGCTCGGAAAGGGTGGACAAATCAGGCCGATGGCCTTCCCGCGTGTGGTAAATTGGATATCCTTTGACTCTGCAAGTGTCGAGAAGTTTCCGAATGTTAGGAACAATATCGAGAATTGGCTTATTGTCAATGTTTTGCTTTGCCAGATATCCCTCGGCGGAAGCAACTACAGTGAAACAAAGTTAGTAAGTACACATAAATTTGATTTGTATTCATGGTAAAACTATTTGAAATCAAATGCGAGAGGAATAATTGGAGTCTCTGAGCTCGCCCACGAATGACAAATGCTATGCAGGATTCATTACCGGCATACTCCCTAAATAGCACATGCGTATGTGAAGAAGGTGCTGTGATATGCCTCACATGGATTATGTACGCTCAACAACGGAAAAGAGAAGAGAATTTAAGACTTACAATCTTTCTGCATGTCAATAATGACTAGCGCCGTGGTGGATCTGTTAAGTGTACCGTCATGAGGCCACTTGTAAGGTATGGCCTGTAGCTTGGTGTATCTTTGCGGACACACCACAGCAGTACGATGTTCGCTATCAATAGCTCCTCGTTCTTGTAAAGCAGAGGGAGACATTCTGAAATTTGAGCAGTGGTTTTGTATTGAAAGTGAATGTGGTGTGTTTCGATGGAAATTGAGAATTTTTGATATGAAAGAAGATCTTTTAGATTTAACAGCTTTGATGTTTGCTGCAGAGACTGCTGTAGCTGCTCGAGTTTTGATTTCGAATTTTAACTCATCAATTTCGTCGTAAATTTTCTCTGAGGTTACTGATGCATCACCGTTGGTGCGTACTTTAGAAAGAATTTGATGAGGTTCAACAATTGGAAGAATGGAAGAAGAATTGGTATGAATGTTGATTGACGAAGGAGTGTTTTGCGAAGATGAGATGATTTGTTGATAAATACTCGGGCCGTTTGGTCCTTCCATTTTGAAGATATCTTATGTAGGTGTCAACGACTAAGCAAAGCCAAAGTCCGACTAAGCAGAGTTTCTTATTCGACCAAAGTTGGATTCAGCCAGGTGTGGAAGGAATGACAAATTGAACCAAGAGGGTATCTTATAATCAAGCTGAAAACAACAAACAAAAAGATAGTAGAGTATAAAGATGTTGAAGAAAAGATATGTTATGTATACTATGTCAATTTCACTTTTTGATTGATACATATCTTGATCTGACAAACTTCTTCAATTTGATAGGCCAAGTCAAAAGTCCGATCATGTACTGACTGCAGATACAGCTGGATCTTGTTCCTGCCACGGGTACCTACGAACATAATGGGGGAAGCTCCAAAGTTCATGGCGTAAAACTTCAAGTGAAGCAATCATCATTTACGGCTCATTGCAGGCATAAAGTCATGCTGGCTTTGAGTGATTCAATTGACTAAGAATGAATCTCCGTGGAGTATCAATAGAATTTGACAAGTCCCAACTTCCCTTCCTTCAAATTGTATTACGACATTTATTCATCCAAGTCAGTCGTCTATTTGGTGAGATTCTGCACAAGCCTGCTCTGCTACCTACCTGCGGTGCAAAAATCCGGGGTAGTACATGCGGGAATCTTGCAGATTCTGGAATAGGTGTACTAGCCCAGCCGATATGTTGGTCCTACTTAATTGTAGATCAGTACATGTAGTACAAACCAGAATTTCGGATTAGTGTAGAAGGGGGAGAAAACAATCATCAAATGAAATGTTGGGCGGTGTGCAGGTTCCCGTCTCGTTTCACCACAATGAATAATGGAAAAGAAGAATGGCGATGGACCTTGCGTAGGTCCCATGTAGATATCCGACGGAAGAAAAAACCTGCTGAAGCAATTCCCTTTTCCTTTTTCCCCGCGGCGATGAATCTTGTGGGGCCGAGAGAAACAGCAAATATTCAGAGCGTCGAGAAGGGGGTTCTTCATACAAATTAGTTAGCTCAATAGCTTGAGCTGACAGGCTCCAACATTGAAGCTCAATATCGGACCCTGGTAACATTGTTGACACTTGCCTGAACCCAGAGAGCGACGGGCTCAAAAGGAGTGTTTCGTGTACATTTTCAATATACTTAGCTCAAGAGACAACGCGTTGTATTGATGCCGATGAGCAAATGATGAGACTCGGCCATCTTCGGTCGGAGGTATGCAATATCCCTCTCGATTTGTTTGAAAACAATCGATCAATATTTCCCTGCAATTGTATCGTGTTACGATGATGATTTTCTATCACATTTCAGATTTGTATCTAATAACTTTCGCAACTCGGACTTCAAGGGTAAGGAGGCAGTTCTCATTGATATTAAATGGACCTGAAGTCGTACATCAAGACCAAACCACGTTATGGCTTCTGCGGTGTGTCTTGTTTATAGATTGAGGCGGCTGAGGAGGTTATCCGATTCGAAAGAAGTAATATCATAACCAGGATTCCGGGCAGTACATTTCCATTCATATATCTACATGCAAGAAAGTAAGCAAGTTAGAAGGCCGACGAAGCCAGTCGTAGTACCATCTTCTTTGTAAGATTACCATATCACGAGAAAATAACGAAACGTAATAAGTTTATGTTGATGAACAATGGAATAAAACGCTTAAAAAAGATCGATCGTCTTGTGGAGAGTATTGCGGGCAAGCCACAGATAAGCCTAAAAAATTATCCTAGCATCGTTTGCCCCGGGCCAATCCATTCCCCAACCATGACCCCATCAACCAGATAATCCAACGCTCATCGAGAAAAATGTTCCTCATTCTTCATTCTTTTCTCCGATATGGTAATTCAAGACAAGGTGCTAGATACAAACATGCATAAACGAAGCACCATCATGGGTCTGCTGGAGGGGACCGTGATAGATGAGATATTGATAGCAGATTGATAGAGAGATTGCTATCGGATACAAATGACAAGATAGAAATCCATATCTATCTCAGCTTTTGTATCTCAATGACATCCTACACCACAGTGCTAGTTAGCTAAGTCAATATTATTCGACGAGGGAAAAGTCCAACATGGCTATTTCACAATCACCCCGGCAGTTGTAATGTTGCATCAAAAGTTGCGTCCCCCCCATCCAACTTCTTCTCATACCCGTCAATACGATCCCGATAAGGTATGAATTTCTTGCAAGATGTTCTGGATGAGTTTATAAATACCTTGGGATGTATCCTCGGTCATATGTCTCTCCACTCCTTAATCAACAGTACAACATATCTTGGAAATCGCCACCGCCTTGTTCCAAAGCTGTGGTATTGGGAATCTTGACCTCGAGTATCTGCATTTCATTGTGAGGAACAAGATGAAAGGAGAAGGAGTTGTGGGAAAAGTCTTCCCTCCAGGTGTGGCTGAAGATGCTGCCCTGGAAAATATGGTTTATCGTCCGGGTAAGTTGATTTCCTCATGTCCTTATTATCTAGCTGGCGTACTATCTACACATGGCGTCATTTTTGATCATCTGCTGATAAGCATAATTTCAGAGCTCAAACGATCATTCGGCCTTTTGGGCATGATTGGCTTCTCCTTTTCCATTGTTACGAGGTGAGTGTTCTTCTGCTTATGCTGTGCATTCTCTAAATCCCAACACCGGTGATCGGCACCGGCGCTGCAACCTTGGAGCAGAAAAACGTGGCAAGATGGGACGCTTAACGCTTGCTAACGGCTTCGTGCAGTTGGAGTGCCCTCGGTGGTGTGCTTGTCACAGGTGTCAATGCTGGTGGTCCACCGGTAGTGAGTAACCTTTCACATTTCTCATTCAGATCTTACCATGCCTCCATTTCCAGACTTAATTCTCCTATCTATGGGTCGATTTTGAAAATCTTAGTCGATTCTCGAGGATATTCATACATTGCACTGCGCTGGTATTGCGACATAGCCCCAAACATGTTCCACGACGTCCGAGACATATGAAGTTGTCAAGAATGACAAAATTTATCTGCTATACGACTCGAACTAACATTATTCGTTTACGCAGATGATTTGGGGCTGGGTAGGCATCAATCTTGTCTCCCTCTGTGTCGTTTATTCTATGGCAGAAATGTGCTCTGAGTATCCCGTTGCCGGAGGTCAATACTCCTGGGTCTATATTCTCTCACCGAAATCGGTGAGGAGACAATTCTCCTATCTTACGGGATGGTTTATGATCATCGGTCAGTCAAATTCTGTCTCGTCATATTAGCATCGAATCTTAGTTGTACCTGAGATAAAAAGTGATACCAAAGAAGTATCTCATGACCTTCCATGAAACTTGACCCCATGTTCCCTGTTTTTCATGGCAACGATTATGACTGACGTTTTGTGGTACGCGTATAGGTATTCTTGCCATGGGCGCAACAAACAGTTTCATCGGCGCAAATTTTATCCTGGGCCAAGCGAATCTCGTTAATCCATCCTACGTAATTGAGCGGTGGCACACGGTCTTGGTCGCCTGGGCAGTGACTCTCATTGCAACTTTCATCAATCTATGGGGATCGAAGATTTTGGACAAAGTATCCACGGTTGCGCTTGTCTTCAATATCGCATCGTTTATTGTGACGGTTGTCACTGTTTTGGCATGCAACACCAATAAACAAAGTGCTAGTTTTGTCTTTCAAGACTTTCAGAACTTTACTGGTTTCGGGACGGCTATGGCTGGTATTATTGGAATATTACAGCCGGCGTTTGGCATGTGTTGTTGTAAGTGTCTCTTGCCACGCTACCTGTATCATGGCATCCTCTATTATATCCGCGAATTGCCCCGAATCCATTCGATGCAAAACCAGGCTAACACAAAATAACTGACTAGACGATGCGCCATCCCACATGACTGAAGAGTTAAAAGATGCCTCCAAAGAAGCTCCTCGCGCGATGGTTCTCTCCGTCTACATCGGTGCCATCACAGGTTTCATCTTCCTGATCGCTGTTTGTTTCTGCGTTGGCGATATCGATGCTGTTGCTAACACATCCACTCTGGTCCCTCTAATTCAAATCTACGCCGATTCAACTAACAGTCACATCGCAGCATGTTTCCTAGCATCCATGATCGTAGTCATCAACGTCGCATCTTCCAACGCACTGCTTGCGGAAGGAAGTAGAAGTCTTTACGCATTCGCTAGAGATCATGGACTTCCATTTTCGAGCCAAATCAGTAAAGTGAGCGCCAAGCATCAAGTTCCCGTTGTGGCTATCATTATTGGGACTATAGTACAAATGGCATTTAACAGCATTTATTTTGGCACAGTAACAGGGTTTAATACTGTAATCGCCATTGCGACAGAGGGATTCTATCTTTCATACGCTATGCCTCTTCTCGTGCGCATAATATCTCATATCAACGGATCGCATCGACAACTTACAGGTCCTTGGGCGATGAGACCAGTCGTTTCATTAATGGTTAACGGGGTTGGCCTGGCGTATTTACTTTTCGCATGTATTACTTTTAATTTCCCATCGGTGTATCCGGTTACGAGCGAGAATATGAATTATACTTCAGCGGCTATAGGTGTGATTATGATGATAGCGGCGGGAACTTGGGGGACGACTGCTCGAAAGAGGTTTTCGGGGCCAGAGATTGAGGTTGTAGATGTGGTAACGGGAGTGGAGAGGACGGATTCGGACGAGATGAGCAGAAGGGAAAAGAGGGAGGAGAAGAAGAGTGGATGAGTGGAAGGGCGAGATATATGGTGAGATGATATTGATGAATGATCAGAAAGAGGAGATGATAGGAAATGGACGAGTCAACTTTTGGCACATTTACAATTTTCTGTATGTCTGATTGACGTAGATTAATTCATGAATGCTATTGATGCCCAACAGTTAAACATTTGAGATCGCTCCTCGCGCCATCAACATTATTTTGTCACAGGGTACGTTGAAAATAGAAACAAATCTTACATTTCGAAACGTTAATGCGATCAGATATAACTCCATATTCTGATTGGCTCTGATAATTTAGAAGTGGGATATCGTGTCAATGCGAGGATTTGCCGGGTGAAGGCTGGGATTGAGATTGTAGGATCAAAGATCGGAAATTTCTTTGTGAGAGAACAACAAATATTATCGACGCAATTTTGTAATGTACCTACCTAGCGAGCCTAGGTAACTACAAGAAGCATAGAGATGTAATTTTTGGAAGGCATTTTGAGGACTTTGATGCGGTCCTTGCCTCACCTTACATGCCCCTCATGACTCGACCCACGTGTAAAATCGAAATGATCAAAAATGGCCAACGGAAGTGCAAACGGAAATATAAACGCAGGGAAAAGAAATGAATATCAAACCAAACATATATGCAATGTTCCTAAGAAGAAATTGCCTGGCTCGCACCGGGCTGTCAAATTACATTAGAACGCCTTGAAGCAATATTTGCAACCGCGCCATTCGTATATACTACTACCCTTCATACCAAAACGTTCCCCTCCATTGTACTGAGAAAGGAAGCTCGATATGATGAATCTCGGATGACCGTGAACGACACCTCGCTTTTGTGTATCTGGGTCGTCAACCTTACTTGTACCCCGTATGGTAAAGTCAAGAATCAGGTCACCTGTACGATATGCAAGGAATAACCGTACATGAATGACATGAATGACATTGTGCAGGAGTAGGACAAGCTTTAACTGCGAGAGTAGCTAAAATTATCACGGGATATCGTTTTAACACGTCAATACATTGATGCTGGTAATGAATATTCCCACATTTATCGACTTAGTTGCATGAGCGTGATGACCAAGGGGGTTTGGTGAAAGGTACGGACCGGAGGTACTAGATGGCAGGTAGACGGATCGATACCGGTTTGCTGGGGATATGGATATAGATATTGATGAGTATCCCAAAAATATCCAAGACCATAGGAAAGGAAATATGTAACTATTCCCATCATCAAAATAGAACCTCTTTTGAAAACAGACCTCGATTACGTTTCTTAAAGAAAAAGAATGGAATGTGAAGGGGTAGAATGTGTAGAAGATGTAAAATGAATTTAAGACTCACCTCACCGTTCATGTGACTGCCAGTTGTTTAAAATGTGGCTGGTAATATTCAATCTTATACGGCTCAAAGCATGGTTGCTGGATCAGCAAAACTTCACTTTAACCACTTTCACCACTTTCACCACTTTAACCACTTAAACCATACACCCACCATACACCATACTAATCTCTATGAACAGGGTTATAATTCCCATTCTACCTAGGTATACCTCTCACACCAAACAATAATGAGACTTTGACCAATCAAATGCCTTAGATTCTGATATTCTCGTGTCTGACTTCTCTCTTTCTCTCTCGGTAGTCTCAGGCCTCACGTCTCTTTCCTTCACTCCTGATTCTTTCTCGAACCTTTCTCTCTTTCAGGAGGTTTCCCGTCGTGCAGTCCAGCCCGACCAGCAGTTGCACTACACATACAACATACAACATACATCGCACATCCTGGGACAACATCATCATCGACCATACGAGAAAAGTCTCTTTTTCTTCTTTCTCTTTTTTCTTCTTTTATCTTATTTTCAAATCCAAATCTGCCGACGCAACATACCTTCTTTTTTTTCTTTTTCCCGGGAGCCCAGAATTCAATCTAACATTAGCGACACACGAACGACAAACGAACGTCGACGACAATAACAACCTCCAGCGCAACTTCTTCCATTTCATAAACTTTCACTTACATTTTGATATCGACCTAAGGATTCCTACTTGACATTCCACCCGCCAAAAACCTACTGTGCGATATCTACCTATGGATTGACCGTACTCGACATCAACATTCAACAATTCATAGGACTATCGATTATCAACTCCCGACCACCACTTGATATAGGAATATCCAACGAGAATACATAGATCGAGAACCAAAGGATTTCTATTTCCAACTCAACAACTTCAGCAGTGTTACAATACACTTTTTCAAATACTACTACTACATTAATTATTGTTTCATATTATTTGACGGGAAGGATAAAGGTGATTCACGACTTATAACGACCATTATTGTACACGAAATCCAATCTTTTATTCTTCTTTACAACCTGCAGCCTTCATCATTTGTTTTGCGATCAACATCCAAATAACCAACTTTGATTTATCGACCATCGACATCATAAGATCTTCATTTCGACCTTTGGACGGCTAAACAAGTTTTACATCATTGTGAGGGGTCTGCAAGAGGTCATTCTTTATTTGTTTATGGTCCACAACAACAATCGCAACAGCTGCATATGCTATTGGTCACTAGTTTTGCAAGATCGCAAGTCTAAGGAACGGATGTTACCGCCAAGCAACAGAACGGCTTTAAGATAGTGAGAAGATACGACAACGATACGAATTCAAGACCAGACAGAAACAACAAGAATAATAATCACCACAGATGTCGGAATTACCATCCTCCCCACCTTCGGATCCGGTAGATGCGATCGCATACTACAAATTGCAGTACGAGCAATTGGAGAATGAATTGACGGAATTTCAGGCGAGTTCGCAGGAGTTGGAAGCAGAGTTAGAGAAGGACGTTGAAGCTGCGGAAAGAAGGGAAAGGTTATTGCAGGAAAAGGTAGAGAGTTTGGGATTCGAAGTGGAGGAATGGAAGGTATGTCATCGTGAAGAGGTGAATGTGGTAAGTTGGCTAACCAGAATTTATTTGTAGAAGAAATATAAGCAATCCAAGAATGAAGCAAATGCCGCGCAGACTACTTTACAGAAGGAGATCACTTCTCTGCGCGATGCGAATCGAACCATGCAACTCCAACTTCGAGACATTGAAGTTCAACATGACGATATCGAGCGGCAAGCGCGAAATACCTTCTCATCCTTGGAAGATATGGAATCAAAATTTAATATGTCTATTGAAAGAGGGGTGATGATGGAAGAAGAAATCAAGATTGGCGAAAAGGAAAGAGAACAACTCCGGATCGAAACACAACGTTTGAGAGATGAGTTGTCGGACCTGAAAGTCGAGGCAGATATTATGCAAGACAAGCTACGAAAACGACAATTTCCATCAATCACAACAGATTATACTGCGCCAAGTACTCCCTCATTTGAGCCCTTTGGAACATCTCCTAGATCCACAGCTTCTTCTCCGATCATCAACACTCCACCAGATACCAAGTCCATCTCAACGACAGATACCGTTTCCGAAACCCCTACCCCTCCATCTCCGCCCATGTCAGAAGCATCGGCGACTGCAAGACACGGACTGAACACATCAATGAACGCACCCCAAAGCAATCTAAAATTACCAGCTGCGAATGCAAGCGCAACGCCTAAACAAGGCCTATCTCGTTACGTGTCTGGCACAGTTCGTAGTTCACGAGGCACAACACCCAACGGCAATTCGAAAGCAAGAAGTGCGACACCAGCAGTGATTCGCCAGACAAGACAAAAAGCACCACCTACACGCGGTTTGCCGAACTCAACATCCCTAACTCATATCAGAAGTTTGACGGCGCAAATGCAAAGATTAGAACAAAGAGTGCAGTCTGCAAGATCAAAACTACCCGCGCCGGTCACTACTCCACCTCATACTATACCGAGAACAATATCAGCTATGGGTCAAAATTACTTGCCACCAAATGGTACAATAAGAGGTAGGAAGAGAACTACAGGTAGTACTGCGAGTGCGAGCACTACATCATCTATGACTGGAGATGAACCTTCAGTAAAACACCTCCCTCGAGTCTCTGTATCTGGAATCAGCAGGCTTTCTTTTGGACCAGTTGCAAATAGAGATGGGAACGATAGCAGTCAACATAGTAGTAGACCACCCAGTCGACCAGGTAGTCGTGCCAGTGGTTCACTTTATGAACGCCCACCAAGTCGATCGACTCTCAGTCGTCCAGGCGCTAAGACGCCAGTATCATCTTACGCACAGTCGCAAATTGTGGATTCGAGAAGGGCGAAGAGTAGTATGGGTGGAAATTATGGGGATAGGCATGGAGATGGAAGACCTCATGCGCATTCACAGAGCGTCTCATATATTGGCTACGGCGTGGACGAGAACCGGGAATCTACCTATACGACACCAGTTCGTAGGGGAACTGTGCATGAGAGTTCGGGTGGCACACCACTATCTTCACTCCCTCGAAGGAAAAGCGGTGGACAATCATTGTCGATGTCGGGCCTACCTATGCCTAGGAGAACAAGCACAAGTCAAGGATTTCGAGAGGAGGACGAAAGGATGATTATTAATCCTAGACAACCAGCGGGACTCAATAGAACTCCCACGGCACCAACAGGAAGACAAAGGAAATTGAGTGGTGTAGGGGAATGTTATTAAGCTCACTACATGAGAGGGATGAATCTATTTCATCCTCTACACTTCATCTGTATACTGTTATGGAGAATGCGGGAATTTGGGATCATATTTGGAAGGACGTGGGAGAAGGGTGTAAACTTGGGTTGCGTGCATTGGCTAAGGCGTTTGTTTGTTTTTCTCAACATCGTGCGTGCATAGCTAGGCGGACATGGTATGGGAAACAGTTTGGGATTGATACTGCTGCTATACCTCTTTTTTATTGATTTGCTCTGCTCCTCTTGGCTCGTTCCTTTTTATTTTCTGGGAGGAGAGAGTTTTTCGTTTCATTTGTACATAGGGGATGGATGGTTGATGACGGGTTTGGGGTTTCATTTGTTGGTGAGATGGTGTGCGGGAGAGATTGGAATGGACTGGACTGATAAGGAGATATGGATGGAGAAAGAGCATGGATGGATGAATGGATAGATGAGATGGAATGTGATGGAATGTGATGGGATGGATGGCTGGAAGTGAGCGCTACAGACACAGACAGACTATAAGAATGAAGGAAATGATTATGATTCAAATGGGTGTTTTTTGATATGTGATGATATGAGTGAGATCTTAATGGTGAAAGAGTTGCTATAAAATAAGACGAATGCACTAGTTACGGCAGTGGATGATAAGGAATACTATTCCCGGGAAAGCTAGCTACCTAGTAGCTACCTACGGGTAAATACTAGGTACAAGCTTATTTCTTACCCTCGAACATTTTCGGCCTCCGTGGTCCGGTCTGTCTGTCATGTTCCTTTTTATGTTATGATTTATTACCCGTCCGAGTACCTCCCCTCCCCCACTTCAATGGTAATGTTATTGCTGTAGCTGGAGTTGGAAATGGAGCTGGGAGTTGGTAGGAGAGCAGAGGAGAGGGGTTTACTGCACTTTTCCTGTTTGTTTCTGTTTGTTTGGGTAGATGGTTAGGGATGGGATGGGATTGGACTGTTTGGGAGGGGGGTAAATGAGATTACATCGAGTAGCTGTTGAAGGATAGATACTTCATTGGATAGATTATCTAGCTAGCTGGATAGGTACGTTGGGTGTGTAGCAAGTGTAGTAAATGTGATGAAGAAATTGAGAACAAGATCTAGATAGAGAGGAACTCAAGAAACTTGTGATTCTATCTGATGAGTGATAATGTAGGTAGGGTAGGGAGGTGGCTACTGGGATGGTATGGGATGGGATGGAGGACTGAGGGAGTATGAGTATGAGTATGAGGAGATTGTTTTTATTGTTTTTATTGGTTATTTGTTACTTGTTACTTGTGGATTGATTACTGGGTAGGTAGTAGGGTAGGGAGGGAATTAAGTATGGATGGGATTTATTTATATGGGTTGTGATGATTATTGTTTGTGATGATGAGAGATTGAGAGATTGACGACTTGGGTGAGTGTGGTTTGTGCAGGGTTTATGGGGAATGAAATGTGTTTGGACTCTGGAGTGATGATTTGATCGATCGGAGGAGGGAGACATTTTGATGGGAACTTACTAGATAGGTTTTTTGGTTTGCTGAAGAGAGGTGTGGAAATGCTGATGGATGGGATGGGGGGTAGATATCTAGTACCTAGCGAGCGAGGAGGTGTACTTTGTACGAGTGAAAGGAGAGGGGAGGGAAGGTAGCTAGCTTATCGGATGTCCGTGGGGAATCGGGGGAGAAATAAGAAATATCTGGTATCTAGTTCAGCCTCACGTATAGGTAGAGTAGAATAGAGTAGTGTAGAGTAGAGAAGCGGACTTGTAAGACACGCCCTAGAATTGTAAAAATCATACAGCGATTAGTTGTAATGGAAAGATATAATTTGATGGCTGCTTATCAGCTAGAATACTACATGGGTGAGTGAGTTTCTGTGTTGAAGTTTCAGAGTCGTCGATCGTGCACGCACATTTGGTTGATATGTTAGGTCAGCTGGGTGATACCTACTTTGCTGATGTTCTGGGCTATTGTCGTGGTGGCAGATGCAGCTATTTGGAGTTTGGGTTGACATTGAATTGAATTAGGTTGGATATTTTGGGTTGGAGCTACCTAGGTACTCACTCGTATAGCTTGGTGGAGCGAGACAAAGCTATCGGAGGGATGTTTATGTTTGCTTGGAAGATTAGTTTTGATGGCTTCGGATCGGAAGAGCAAGGGTTATGATGATATAATGTTTTGTTGGCCGTGAACTATCTCATAAAGGGAATTATCGAGCGCAGCGAGCTACGGGGGTTTGGGGGCTTGGCCCCCTCCATCAATACCGAGTCAATGATTATATAGGAAAAGGATCAACGAAGGGTTCCATATTTTGGGAAAGCTGAGAGTTAGTTGTGTGTGTGTATGTGTGCTGCTGGAAAGTATAGATAGAGTATGAATGTCCGGTGCTAGGAAAGCTGGATAGGTTTTCTTGGTATATGTATGTACTTCGTAGGTATGTATGTATGTATGTATGTATGTAGTTTTGAAACTGCATACCTAGACTGGGTATATGCATTCATTCTGGTTGTAAGAGTAACGAGTAAGAGACGACATCAACATTACATTGCATTATGTACGGAATGAGATATTTTGTCTTTCATGACTCTCCCTCTCGATGTCTTTTTCATGTACCTCGGATTGGTACAGCAAACCAAAGGTTCTACGGGATTCTTAATACTTTGGAATCTCGACCCCTGGGTATGTATGTAGGTAGTGTTGGAATTGATCGACCGGGTAATATTCATTCCAGAAGCATGGCCACGACCCTTAGCCTGGGAAAAGGTACATTAGAGGGAAGAAAGTTTAATGAAGTTGTCACTTTCGATGTTTGTTATTGTTTGGTGAATTTGAAAATAGAAAATAGAAAATAGAAAATTGAAATTAAATCAATGAGATATGAATTTTTGATTTCTGATTGTTTATGAGTATTGATGTGTTAATTATCTATATTTATCAGATATTTCCTAATATTTTAAAGTGTTGTGGTGATATAATATAATATAATATTGTCGTCTGTTGATGTGGAAGAGTATATTTAATATTTGCATATAATTCTTAGAGTTTCAACCAGATCTTGATCTTTTAACGGACTTCTCAAAGGCTTGTTACCCTACCCGGTATCTACCCTACCTACCTAGTATGTAAGTGGCTGAGTGGGTCTCTTCAAAACGCCAGAACTCACCAAATTCGTGGTCGTTGGGAGACGCACTTTACTCGCTTGGGTTTAGTGGGGTAAAGTGAGGGATGGTTGAGAGTTTGGAGAAATTGGAGAAATTCAATTTTTGATAGTGAAGTGTGAAGTGAGTGAGGGAGTGAGTGAGGCAGTGAGTGAGTGAGGGATGACTTGATATTGAGAGTGAAGACTGAAAACTCAAGACTCAAGACTGATGAAACGAATAGGAATCCAATATCAATGGTGATACGTACACTCGCATCTCGCATCTCGCATGAAAAATAAAAATAGTAAGAACTCGGTCAAGAAAATCGATCGAGCATTGAATTTCATGCCATGTAAGTAAGACTTATTACATAGAAGAAGATAAAAAAGGAACCTGATCGCCATAAAATTGGAAGTTTTTTTTGCTTCTATTTTGTAGATCAACAATTTTGAAACTTGTTGATTGTTGATTGTTGTGTTGTCTACTATATTCCCATCCCCTCATTCGACGATACTTGAAGTCTCTCAACCAGCAACAAGTACATACATACCATACCATATCTACTTCCTTGTGTTGTACTTTTTAATAGATACATTGATACATTCTTCACTCTTCACCCTCCTCCCCTCTCGTCTCGTCTTCTCTCCTCATACATCCATCAATCATATATCCAACCACTCATCCACCTACCTACCTTCTTACTTACTTACTTACTCATTATTATATCATCACCTCAACTCTTCTTAAATACTAATTTTCTGTATATCCTTTCTCCTCAAGTATACACAGACTACTTTGTAATATTCGGACATCATTCGCCGAAAGAAGGAACTGTCTCCAATCTTTTTTCTGTCAAGCATTTATTAGATTGAGATACCCCAGGTAAGATTATAAAACCTTCATTAACACTTCTCCCCTTCCCTTTCCCCTCAACCCTCAACCTTTCCTCCGAAAACTTTAAACTTCTACTATTTTTGTATTTTGTTTACAGTTCAAGTTTAATCTTTCCATTTTCTTACAATATACAAAGGGCTTCAGATTCATTTCGGAGTTCTTTCAATTCCTCACATCTAGAATTCTTTTGAGGGGATTTCGGAGTCCGTTCCTCGAATAATTATCTGACGCTCAACCATTTTCCCGGCTGGCTTAAGAGTACAGCTTCCCCTCCTTCCACCATTTCCAGGCCTCAATCCTTTCTTTGGCACAAGTTCTCTTCCCTGCTCTTCATTGAGCCCTGAATACTTCTCAAAGATATACGAATCTCAAAACACATTCACAATGGCGGAACCACATACAAACGGAACGGTACCAATAGTGTCCTCTTACGCCGCGAAACATAATCTCGCAGATCACTTTATTGGAGGAAATAAACTAGAAAATGCTCCCGCGAGTAAGGTTAAGGACTTTGTGGCAGCAAGTGATGGACATACGGTTATTACAAATGTGAGTAAAGAGTTTCTTAAGTCTGGATGTGGTGACGCTCCGCTGGCCCTCTGGGGGCCATTGCCATGGAGGCAAACTGTGCAAGAGGAAGTATATGTTTGATTTGAGCTTCTAAATACAGTGGTGGAAGGGGAGTAGGGACCTGCTGAGTGGGTGGCAGATAGAGAGGGCGAGTAGTGGAGCATGGCAGAAGACTTATTTCCCTACATATTTTGCTTTGGATACCTCGTCTTCAAATGTATATAAAGAAAGCTTCGAGCGTAGCGAGCTATGGGGGTTTGGGGGCTTGCCCCCATTGATAATGGACGACATACAATCTGCTCACTTGTTGCATACTGGGAGTTTTGGGACTGGCATATTCATACTCTGTCCAGAAACATAACTAACACTCGGGGAATAGGTTTTGATCGCAAATAACGGAATTGCTGCTGTAAAGGAAATTCGATCGGTACGAAAATGGGCATACGAAACATTTGGAGATGAAAAGGCTATTCAATTCACGGTTATGGCCACCCCGGAGGATCTCCAAGCCAATGCAGATTATATCCGTATGGCAGATCAATATGTTGAGGTCCCGGGTGGTACGAATAACAACAATTATGCCAATGTCGAATTAATCGTTGATGTGGCCGAGAGAATGAATGTTCATGCTGTATGGGCTGGATGGTAAGTTTTGCCCTTTATACAATCTTAAACAAGATTATTCGGAGAGAGAAACTAATAAATCTATCAGGGGTCATGCATCAGAGAATCCAAAACTTCCGGAATCCTTAGCTGCGAGTCCGAAAAAGATTGTATTCATTGGTCCTCCAGGTTCGGCCATGAGATCGCTCGGTGACAAGATTTCTTCCACTATCGTTGCACAACACGCCAAAGTACCTTGTATACCTTGGTCAGGAACCGGTGTTGATAAGGTAGAGGTTAATGAGGATGGTATTGTTACCGTCGAAGACTCGGTGTATATGAAGGGATGTGTTCAATCATGGGAAGAAGGTCTACAAAAGGCAAAAGAGATCGGATTCCCAGTCATGATTAAAGCATCTGAAGGTGGTGGTGGAAAGGGTATTCGAAAAGCTGAATCCGAAGAAGGTTTCGAAGCCCTTTACAAAGCTGCCGCGAGTGAAATTCCTGGTTCTCCAATTTTCATCATGAAGTTGGCTGGTAATGCGAGACATTTGGAGGTTCAATTGTTGGCTGATGAGTATGGAAATAACATCTCCCTCTTTGGTAGAGATTGTTCCGTACAAAGAAGACATCAAAAGATTATTGAGGAGGCTCCAGTTACTGTTGCCAAACAAGCCACTTTCCAAGCCATGGAGAAGGCAGCTGTTCGTCTTGGTCGTCTTGTAGGATACGTTTCCGCCGGTACTGTTGAATATCTGTATTCGCATTCCGATGACAAATTTTACTTCTTGGAATTGAACCCAAGATTGCAAGTCGAACATCCTACAACTGAGATGGTCAGTGGTGTTAATTTACCTGCGGCTCAACTTCAAATTGCAATGGGCCTTCCTTTGCACAGAATTAAGGATATCAGATTACTGTATGGAGTTGATCCTTCGACTACCACCGAAATTGATTTCGATTTCTCTCAAGAGAAGAGCATCCAAACTCAAAGGAGACCAACACCAAAGGGACACACCACCGCTTGTCGTATTACATCCGAAGATCCAGGAGAGGGTTTCAAGCCTTCGAGTGGTACTATGCACGAGCTGAACTTCAGGAGTAGTTCCAACGTTTGGGGTTATTTCTCTGTTGGTACTGCTGGTGGTATTCACAGTTTCTCCGATTCGCAATTCGGTCACATTTTCGCCTACGGTGAGAATCGATCTGCGTCGAGAAAACATATGGTTGTCGCTTTGAAGGAATTGAGTATTCGTGGCGATTTCAGAACTACTGTTGAATACTTGATTAAACTTTTGGAGACCCCTGCCTTCGAAGATAACACCATTACCACTGGATGGCTTGATGAACTTATTTCCAATAAATTGACTGCTGAGAGACCGGATCCTATGCTTGCAGTTGTTTGTGGTGCCGTTACAAAGGCCCATATTGCTAGCGAGGCTTGCATTTCCGAATACAGAACTTCTCTGGAGAAGGGTCAAGTTCCATCGAAGGACATTCTCAAGACCGTTTTCCCAATTGACTTCATTTACGATGGTCACAGATACAAGTTCACTGCTACTCGATCCAGCTTGGATAGCTACCACCTTTTCATTAACGGATCCAAGTGTTCTGTTGGTGTTCGTGCATTGAGTGATGGTGGTCTTCTTGTTCTTCTCAGTGGACGTTCTCACAACGTTTACTGGAAGGAGGAGGTCGGTGCTACTCGTTTGAGTGTTGATAGCAAGACTTGTCTACTTGAACAAGAGAATGATCCCACTCAACTCAGAACTCCATCCCCAGGAAAGCTCGTCAAGTTCACTGTTGAGAATGGAGAACACATCAAGGCCGGTCAGCCATTCGCTGAAGTCGAAGTCATGAAGATGTACATGCCTCTTATTGCCGGAGAAGATGGTATCGTACAACTCATCAAGCAACCAGGAGCAACTCTAGAGGCTGGTGATATCCTCGCCATACTTGCTCTTGACGATCCATCGAGAGTTAAGCATGCTCAACCTTTCTTGGGCCACCTACCAGATCTTGGACCACCGCAAATTGTTGGTACCAAGGCTGCTCAACGTTTCGTACTCCTCCGTAACATTCTCAACAACATCCTTGATGGTTTTGACAACCAAGTCATCATGGGTTCTACTTTGAAGGAGTTGATCGAGGTTCTCAGAGATCCAGAATTGCCATACGGTGAATTCAATGCTCAATTCTCAGCTCTTCACGCAAGAATGCCACAAAAGTTGGATGCTACCTTGACTCAAATCCTTGATCGTGGTAAGTCTCGCAACGCTGAATTCCCAGCCAAGAACATTTCAAAGGCTCTTCAAAAATTCTTGGATGAGAATGTTGCGCCTGGCGATGTTGATCTCCTTACCGCTTCCATCGCCCCATTGATTGAGATTCTCAACCGATACCAAAACGGACCAAAGGCTCACGAATTTGCCGTCTTCTCTGGTCTTCTCGAGAAGTATGCTTCTGTCGAGCGTCTCTTTTCTGGCCGTACCTCGCGTGATGAGGAGGTTATCCTTAAGCTCAGAGATGAGAATAAGGATGACATTTCCAAGGTTATTCAAATTGTTCTGTCGCACAGCAGAGTCGGTGCAAAGAACAACTTGATCCTCGCTATTCTCGAGGAGTATCGACCAAACAAGCCCAATGCCGGCGATGTTGCTAAGCATCTCAGACCTTCTCTTCGAAATCTCACTGAACTTGAGGCCCGTCAAACTGCCAAGGTTTCCTTGAAGGCACGTGAGATTCTCATCCAATGTGCTCTTCCATCCTTGGAGGAACGTGCTGCACAGATGGAGCACATCCTTCGATCTTCGGTTGTTGAATCAAGATATGGTGAGACCGGATGGGAACACAGAGAACCTGATATTGAGGTTCTCAAGGAGGTTGTTGACTCCAAGTACACTGTCTTTGACGTCTTACCAATTTTCTTCGGACACAGTGATCCTTGGGTCTCTCTCGCAGCTCTTGAAGTTTACATTCGCCGTGCCTACAGAGCATACTCTCTCAAGAAGATTGAGTATCACAACGAGAGTGCCGAGCCTCCTTTCATTGTCTCATGGGACTTTGTCTTGAGAAAGGTTGGAGCTTCGGAATTTGGCATGCCAGTTCAATCTTCTGCTCCTTCGACACCAGCCACCCCTTCGCATGAATCCGGCAACCCATTCAAACGTGTCAGCTCTATTAGTGATATGACCTACCTTACCAACAAGCCTGACCATGAACCAACAAGAAAGGGTGTTATTGTACCAGTTCAATATCTCGACGAAGCTGAGGAGTACTTGCAACGGGCTCTTGAGGTCTTCCCTATGTCTGGATCTAAGAAGAAGGGCAATGGTCTTTTGCCGGAACTTGGTGGCAAGCGCAAGGTTGCACCTCCCCGCCTTGATACTGAGGACGAGCTTACCGCCGTCTGCAATGTCGCCATTCAAGATGCCGAGAGTCTTGATGACAACGAGACTGTCGCTAAGATTAAGCTGATTGTCAACGATTATAAAGAGGAGCTTCTCAACCGTCGCATTCGTCGTCTCACGTTCATCTGCGGTCACAAAGATGGTTCGTACCCTGGATACTACACTTTCAGAGGCCCCAACTACGAGGAAGATGAGAGTATTCGTCACAGTGAGCCCGCTTTGGCTTTCCAACTTGAGTTGGGAAGACTTTCTAAGTTCAAGATTACTCCCGTTTTCACTGAAAACAGAAACATCCATATTTATGAGGCTGTTGGGAAGGAAGCTACAAGTGATAAGAGATACTTCACTCGTGCTGTCGTTCGTCCTGGAAGACTTCGTGACGAGATTCCTACTGCTGAGTATTTGATCTCTGAGTCCGATAGATTGATGAATGATATTTTGGATGCTCTTGAGATCATTGGAAACAACAACTCTGATCTTAACCACATCTTCATCAACTTCTCCCCCGTTTTCCCTCTTCAACCTCCCGAGATCGAACAAGCTCTTGGTGGTTTCTTGGAGCGATTCGGTAGACGTCTTTGGAGACTTCGTGTTACTGGTGCTGAAATCCGTATCATCTGCACGGACCCATCTACTGGCATGCCATATCCCGTTCGTGTTGTCATTACCAATACCTCCGGTTACGTCATCCAAGTCGAGATGTACGCTGAGCGTAAATCTGAGAAGGGTGGTGAATGGGTCTTCCAAAGCATCGGTGGTACCACCAAGATTGGTTCCATGCACTTGAGACCGGTATCTACTCCATACCCAACCAAGGAATGGTTGCAACCAAAGAGATACAAGGCTCATCTTATGGGTACTCAATATGTATACGATTTCCCAGAGCTTTTCAGACAAGCCATTCAAAACAGTTGGGTCAAGGCCGTCCGCAAGCACTCATCTTTGGCCGACAAACAACCCCCTACTGGTGAATGTATTGAGTACAGTGAACTCGTCCTGGATGACAATGATGGTCTTGCTGAGGTTTCACGCGAACCTGGTACTAATACCCACGGTATGGTTGGTTGGCTCATAACTGCCAAGACACCAGAATATCCTCGTGGCCGTAAATTTATCATTGTCGCCAACGATATCACTTTCAGAATTGGTAGTTTCGGACCAAAAGAAGATCAATTCTTCCACAAGTGCACGGAACTTGCAAGAAAGATGGGTATTCCACGTATCTACCTTTCTGCCAACTCTGGTGCTCGTATTGGTATGGCTGAAGAGCTTATGCCTTACTTCAAGGTTGCCTGGAAGAATCCTGAGAGACAAGAAGCCGGATTCAAATATCTTTACTTGGATACCGAAGCCAAGAAGAGATTTGAGGATGGTAAGAGCAAGGACGTCATTACTGAGGAGGTTGTTGAGGATGGTGAGACAAGACATAAGATCGTTACTATCGTTGGTGCTGAAGATGGTCTCGGTGTTGAGTGTTTGAAGGGTTCTGGTTTGATTGCCGGTGCCACTTCAAGAGCTTACGAAGACATCTTTACCATCACTTTGGTAACTTGTCGTTCAGTTGGTATTGGTGCATACTTGGTCCGTCTTGGTCAACGTGCTATTCAAATTGAAGGACAACCAATCATCCTCACTGGTGCCCCTGCCATTAACAAACTTCTCGGTCGTGAAGTCTATACTTCCAACTTGCAACTTGGTGGTACTCAAATCATGTACAAGAATGGTGTCTCTCACATGACTGCCAATGATGACTTTGAGGGTGTTTCCAAGATTGTTGAATGGATGGCCTATGTTCCAGACAAGAGAAATAGCCCTCTACCAATCGGACCTGCTGCTGACTCTTGGGATCGCGATATTGTTTACACTCCACCTGAAAAGCAAGCTTATGATGTTAGAAACCTCATCGCTGGTAAGGAAGACGACGAAGGATTCATGCCAGGTCTTTTCGACAAGGACTCCTTCGTCGAGACTCTCGGCGGATGGGCAAAGACTGTTGTTGTTGGTCGTGCTCGCCTTGGTGGTATCCCAATGGGTGTTATCGCTGTCGAGACCCGCTCAGTTGAGAACATCACGCCTGCCGATCCAGCAAACCCAGATTCGACCGAACAAATTTCCAACGAAGCTGGTGGTGTCTGGTATCCTAATTCCGCTTTCAAGACTGCTCAAGCTATCAAGGACTTCAACAATGGTGAGCAATTGCCATTGATGATCTTGGCTAACTGGAGAGGTTTCTCTGGTGGTCAACGTGATATGTACAATGAGGTTCTCAAGTATGGAAGTTATATCGTTGATGCTTTGGTCAAGTACGAGCAACCAATCTTTGTCTACATTCCACCATTTGGTGAGCTTAGAGGTGGTTCTTGGGTCGTCGTTGACCCTACAATCAACCCAGAATTCATGGAAATGTACGCTGATGAAGACGCTCGCGGTGGTGTTTTGGAACCAGAAGGTATTGTCAACATCAAGTACCGTAAAGACAAGCAATTGGAGACCATGGCCCGTCTCGACCCAGAATACGCTGAACTCAAGAAGCAATTACTCGACAATGCTGCTGGACAGGAGAAGTTGGCTGAAATCAAGGCTAAGGTTGAGCAAAGAGAGAAGGCATTACTTCCTGTCTACAATCAGATCTCGCTTCAATTCGCTGATCTTCACGACCGTGCTGGACGTATGAAGGCAAAGGGTGTTATCAGAGAGTCATTGAAATGGAGAGAGGCTAGAAGATTCTTCTACTGGCGTGTACGAAGACGTGTGAATGAGGAGTATATCCTTAAGCGCATGTTATCCGCCAACTCCAAATCACCAACTGGTACCAGGCCAGAGAACTTGAGAAAACTTGCTGCCTGGACTGCAATTCCAGCATTCCAAACAGATGATAAGAGTGTAGCCATGTGGTATGAGGAGAATAGAAAGGTTGTTCATGAGAAGGTTGAACAAATGAAAGTTGAGGGTGTAGCTGCCGAGGTTTCGGCTTTGCTTAGAGCTGGTGGTCCTAGTGCTAAGGGAGGATTGAGTGGTGGTGCTATGGCTGGTATTAGACAAGTCTTGTCTATGTTGCCAGTTGAGGAAAGAGAAGAGGCATTGAAGTTTTTGGGAAGACCTTAAGGTTGGGGTTATGAATGCCATGATTTGAAACGAGGGGTTCGGCATGATTATATGATCATTTGAGATGGGGAATCTGGGATGGAAAGAGGATTAGAGGATGATACAACTTTTACTCTGTACTCTATTACAATTTCTTTCGTTTAAGCCATGTTTTTGGTATTTTGACAAATGAATGGTCGGTTTATAGTCTTTAGAGCACTGCATTGCGTCGCGTAGTTAGAAGCATGATGAGATATAATTATTCATAAGTATTTTTTTTTTCACTTGTGATGTAGTTGATACCTGTTGTGAATTTGATTGATGAATGACTTGTGTTTGCTATTAGTTTAATGATATTCTCCATCAGTTCAGTAGCATGCCTTTCATTAAAACATCAAGCCTCGCAATTAATCACTATCTATATAGATAATAATAGTAATTAAATTAATCTTCAAATTCATCTCCTTTGTTATATCTATCTATCTCCCCATGGTAGAACAATTCCTGGGATACTGAACGGCTCTCTTAATCATGCTCTTCAACGTATCACCATTGATGCGATTGACGTAGTCGATCTTGCGCAGGCCGGGAGGCATCAGCGCTTCTTGGTAGGCGTGGATGTTGCCGTAGGAGGGGGAGCCGTAGGATGTGTCGACGTCGATGTAGACTAGGGGGGAGGGGGAGGGGGGTTAGTGG
>PQXN01000210.1:0-66280 GCA_004786275.1 Botryotinia convoluta | reverse complement strand
CATCCGCCCTCCATATAGTCGGCGCCTCTCCGCCTCCTTCCTTACTCCTTGTAGAATATCATACATCTTACCTAGTACCTATCTCTTGCACCGTGATATTCGGATTGTTATAAATATATATAAATTGATCCAAAATAGTTGTATAATTTAAGGGAATATTTTGATCAAAAAAAAAAGCTGAAATAGTACTATAACTTGTATATAAGATTTGAGATTGAAATAAACATAATAAAATTGAGCTATAGAGTTGCCAATCGTAATACCGTCTACTTGTAATTTCACTCAAATCGAAGACAACCATATATCAAATTTCTAGAAACTATTATTAAACTTTTCGGGATCAAAGAGAAAGGGTTTCGGTTGAGAAGAAATATAAGTAGTAAAAATACATTCGAGAATCAGAAAGTGTAAGAACGAGATTTCATTCCATTGACGAGTCACTTTGCCACGAAGCTCTGTAATCACAAGGTTTATCGAATCATAATCTATAATTAAGAAATTAAGAATAAAAAAAGAGATAACACTTTTAAATAATATCAAAAAGATCTGTATACAAACCAAAAAGCAAAAACAATATACCTAAACAAAAGTAAGTAAAGTATATATAAAAGCTTTATTCATAAGCATATACAAATGTTATTCCATTTCTTATCTAAAAGAGCTTTTAATAATATAATAAACCCAACAAGCGTTTAAAGATCAACCTTAGAATTAAAAGCTATAGATCGAAGAGAGTATTCTACAAAGCTATATATATAATCGGCTCAGTGTTTAGTAACTATACTAGCCCAATCGGACACAACTATACTATGCGACATAATACATAATATAGATCGAAATACTAAATAGACTTTCACAACTTTCATAATTATTAAATTTTTAGACTTTCGAATAACTTCAATAACTAAGATAATTTAGACTTCTTTTAATTATATTTCCATAATAATTCATTGAGATATCGCGAATTGAAATTGAAGTGATTGAATGATGAAAAAAGTGGCGACCCAGTGATATTAGCGACCCGATGATAAACCACGTTATAAGAATATACTTTTAAGTAACGTGATTTATCATCGAGTAGACCATATCATCGAGTGAACCACTTTCACCTCAATAAATATAACCAACTTCAACACGCGATTTATCAACCATTTATTATACAATCTAATAATAAAGAAGCACACTTGCTTTTAGCTATCAAAGCTATCAAAAACAACAAAAAACTGAGTCTTCGAAAGGCCTCCCAATTATATAATATCTTTTATATAATCCTTATTTATAGAATGAATAGTTTAACTTTATATATTGAAATTCAAGCAAATCAATATAAATTTATAGAATTAGAAAAGGA
This sequence comes from Botryotinia convoluta, assembly GCA_004786275.1. Classification (NCBI taxonomy): domain Eukaryota; kingdom Fungi; phylum Ascomycota; class Leotiomycetes; order Helotiales; family Sclerotiniaceae; genus Botryotinia; species Botryotinia convoluta. The sequence goes on along the minus strand of PQXN01000210.1, from coordinate 64,929 downwards.
GATTATTATTTAATATATTCTTGATATAGATTTAAAAGGTTTTCTATCTAAATTCAAGGGAATAGAAAATATAGCAAATCATATTCTTGAATCGAGGGGTACAAAATGTATTAAAAAGCTTTAGGTATATCGATTTATAAAATATTGAATCGAATTAAAGATGTGTTTTAGTTGTATTTATAATTTTCAAAAAGCTTTTTATAAAGATTCTAAGCTTATTGAAGAGTGGTTTCAATTGGTTATGAATATGTAAGCGAAATATAGTATTTTGGATAGCGATTTTTACAATTTCAATGAAATAGGCTTTATAATGAGTATAATATATTTCGAAATGGTTATAACTAGTATTGAAAAATATAATAAAAGTAAATCAATATAATCAAGCAATCGAGAATGGATTATAGTAATAATTTGCGGGAATAGGAAGAGTGAAACTATTCTCTTATTTCTAGTGGTTTAGGGACAAGTTTATCTTTTCAATTAATATATCAAAACCAATCTTTCTATAGAATAGGCTATTAAATCTATATTTAATAGATAGATAAACAATGAGATAGATTTAGAATAATTGAAATACTTTGATAAGTATACTAAAAATCGAAGAAAGAACAAATATCAAATATTGGTGCTAAATAGATATAAAAGCTATAAATCAATAGCTTTTCAAGTATACTATAAAAAGAACAATATTATATGTTTAAGTTTATTATTGTATTTAAGTTATTTAATTCAGCTATTTGATATTAACTGTTTTAATAATCTGAAACATTTATATAATAATCAAATTGATAGATTTATTAAAGTATATATTAATTATATTTCAAAGGTTAAATTCTTTATAGCTTTTTAAGTTATATATAAAGAATCAATCACCTTTCAGAATATGAAATCAGGATTTCGAGAAACAAGTTTAATATCTTTTGATTCTGAAATTGTATTTTCGAAATTGAATATTCGAATTCGCATATCTACTCCCCCCTCTTTCAATCAAGATTTATAAATCTCTTAAATCCCTCATAATCTATTTGAAACTTTTTTATAATCAACTTTAATAAAATCTCAAATAACTTATTATCAATCAAGCTTTTTTATATTTATATTCAAAATTATATTAACTTTAATTAAAAGTATAGAAAAATTAGCTTATAAAAATATACTTTTGAATATAAAGATTTGTATACTTCGAATAGCATATAAAGTATTAAGTAAGTATTAACACACGAAAAAAACTCAATTACATTAAGGAGAAATACTTATTAGATAAGAGACTCTTAATATATTATCTCAATAAGAGGTTGATATTCAGATTCAATACGACAAACATTAAAAAGAAAGGAATTCTAATAGGGAAGCATCTTCTAATCAATGTTATAGTAAGTATGGAAAGATTGGGCATAATATAAGGACTTGTTAAAATGATTTAATAGATTTTAGATTATTAGAATCTTTATAGTTTCAATTAATTGATTTAGTTGTTATTAAATAATATGAGTTTGAAAGTATGAATTGAGGTGAAAGTGGTCCACTCGATGATATGGTCCACTCGATGATAAATCACGTTATAGAAAATTATATATTTAAAGCTATTGAGACATCCTTTCGCTTACACTTGAGGCCGTACAACCTCCAAGGTACCAAGGTGTGCCCGGAAGATTTCCGCGATTACTCATCACCTCAGATGTATCTCACGTGAACAGGCGATTTCTTGTAACTTTTTGAGAGATTACCGACGCGGTGAGCTTCTACATTGAACCTAACTGATGAAACATTTGAAGAACCAAAAAGGTATTCTCGTTCTCTAGACTTTCCGAAGGCCTGACGGGGATCTTTTTCTCTTTCTGTTTTCCTTTTCAAGTCTCTATAGTGACTGCAAATTCGGGAATGGTGCTGTTGCCATTCAACTCGAAGTCTTCTCCCCTTGGTCACATTTCATCATAATTCACGCCATTTTTTCCTATCTTTTCCACTGTGGGTATATAACTTCTCTTTCTACCGTGTGTCCTTTTATTGGCTTTCTAAGTCCTCTCTTTTCCCAAACAGCCTTTCAGATCAAAATGCAAATCAACTCCGACCTAGAAGGCATAAGTATATGGAAAGCCAAAGTTCCACACAATAAAGCATCCTTTAAAGTACGGAGTGGTCTTGATTGATGAATTCTTGACTAATAATTTTATAGGCGAAGTTTGGAGTGACGTCTCTATCTACCATCGTTCACAAGATCTCTTCGAACCGCTTAAATTATTGGAGAGAAGGAAACAAGCAAGCAGGAGCTTAGTAGCCCGCTAATTGCGAATTTTCTGTCTACCAAAAGGTTTAGAGATAAAAACAACAATAATCCATCAAAAGAGTTTTGTGGTGAAACATCGATGGATATCGACAGCATGCAGGTTTCCAATAAACAAATTTTAATTGATTTGTGTTTTCAAACCTTCTGTTCACCATCTTGGACAAAGGATTCATCAATCATTGGATTATCATCAGAATCATCAGATAATACATCAAAACTTCTTGCGCCATGTGGTCAGTCCATTGGGAAATTACTCGCTCATCTGAGTACCTCTATTCGTACTCAAACAGGTAATCAGAAGTTGACTCTCCAAAGGCTTGATGATTTACTCGCTCTAGCTAAGGAGAAATTCTATGCATTCCCATTCAAGGATGTACCAGAATGTTGGAGAGCATTATTTTTCGAGGCAAGTTTGCTGAAGTTTTCTGCTCTTGCCTCTAGGAAATCCTTATCTCTGGATGAGAAGAAGGATGAAGATTCAAATCCGGATGTCATGGATGATCGAGTAATAGATCAAATGGTTGAGACAATGGATATGGCATTGATCATGGTCGGAGCTCCAGCATCAGAAACGCTACGGTCAGCAATTGATTGTGCCATGGATGTTTTACAAAAGATTCATGAAGAAATGATAGATGATGATAGACTAACACAATCACCCACGAAACGTCAGAAACTTTCATGCAGTGATTCAACCTCAAGATCCACATCTTCATATCAAGATCGCCTTCCATCAATTTCGATCACATCACCTTCTCTGTTAAACCCCATCTCTCGAGCCACTTTCAACGAAATTGACATCAATAATGATGACGGAAACATGGACAAATTCGCAAAGCATATGCATCAACCCCAGGATCGCACACTAGGAGCCGAACCTGTCATCATAACTGGATCAATCGATTCATGGCCTGCACGTAACAAGAAACCATGGTCTAGTCCCTCATACTTACTATCCAAAACCATTGGCGGTCGACGCTTAGTCCCCATAGAAGTAGGTAGAAGTTATGTTGATTCCGGCTGGGGACAAAAGATCGTCTCTTTCAAAGATTTTATGACCGAATACATGTTGCGCTCCACCAACAAAGGAGAAGCAAAAGAAATAGGCTATCTAGCACAACACAATCTATTTTCCCAAATCCCATCTCTACGAAACGACATAACGATATCGGATTATTGTTATGTTTATCCACCACAACCTCATTCATCATGCTCTCCCGCGCTAAAAGAAAAATACGCACAAATGGAAGAATTTGAAGAGCCGCTCATAAACGCGTGGTTTGGTCCAGCCGGTACAATTAGTCCGCTGCATACAGATCCGTATCATAATATCCTAGCGCAAGTCGTCGGTAAGAAATATCTGCGTCTCTATCCGCCTAGAGAAACACCAAAATTATACGCGAGAGGTATAGAAGATGGAGGAATAGATATGAGTAATACGAGTGAGGTGGATATTGGAGTATTGGAGGGATGGGATGGTACTGTCGAGGAGCAAGAGGAAGAAAGGAAGAAATTCCCAGAGGCAGAGAGTGCAAAATGTTGGGATTGTGTGTTGGAAGAAGGAGAAGTGTTATATATTCCGGTTGGGTGGTGGCATTATGTGAGAGGATTGAGTGCGAGTTTCAGTGTGAGTTTTTGGTGGAATTGATGGGGATGGTATCTGGATGTGGCTTGGTGTGCTGATGAGTTTGCAAATCTACTTCAAGGCAGCAGTGAAAGTTTCAACAAGTTAATGAAACTTCGCACTTGAAGAAATGAAACAATATGGTATGTTTATTGATCACGAAGGGATTAACGACTATCTTGACCCCGTCCTCTCCCCAAAAGATGGATGGTTTAGAAGTCATTATTATTATTCATCTATTCTCTTCACTCTTCAGCTCGCATACCGCCTTATCAGATGTCGTCCGATGATATAATAATACGACGTGCCATCCTATCTCTCGAAGATGAAAACCAAAAGATGTTCAACCGAATAAGACGCTGGTATGCATATATATGATATTCTCTCACTCAACCGTCCACATCCCTGACTCGTTAATTCAAAACACCTCCCTCGTCTCCGAACCCATATCGCCATCTCCATCTTTCATTTCGAATCCATCCGCTTTAACAAAAGACCTCCCTACGCAAAATCCAAACCAAATACATGTCAACACAACCAGCTGTGGTATAAGTTATACTCCATAACGCCCTACGTCCAATCCAAACCCGTGGATTAAATCACTAATCCGCTCCAGATCCAGATTCAAATCGGATCCAAATCCTAACGTGCCGCCCAATTTTCATAATCTCGTAATATTCGCTATGAGTGCCCAACAAAGGAAAGTTTAAAGTAAAGGTAAAAGACAAAGTAAAACAAAGTAAAAAGAAATATAGAAAAAAGTGTTCAGGTATCAATCTTAAAAAGGAGAAAGGCTGAAAGAAAAAACATAGTAGTGGTACAGTAGATATAATATGATATGGAAGAAATGCGGATCTTTTCCGTGACAAGTATGTATATAAATGTAAGGGTAGGTGTGTGAACCCATGATTACCTCTCCAAAAGCCCCCCAACATCTTGCAAACTCAGATTAGTCTGCTGTCTCCCTAAATGATCGATAGGCGGGGGCATCGAATGTGCATGAGTAAGCGACGGATGACTAGTAGGCCCATTATTTCTCTCCTGCAAGATTGTTTTCAGCTCATATCCCATACTCGCTCTTTGGATTCTCGTTCGGGGTCCCAATAAACCTCCTATATCTTGCAGAAGGGCCGCGGAACCGCGTCGTGGTGGAGCGGGACTTAATCCATTTTCGTAAGACCAAGTAGTGGATACTGGACCTTCGCCTGTTGTACTGGATTCGCCTGTGTATTCCGAATCCATCGTTCTCGTCGAACTAATTCTTCTCGGAGATTCTTGATCGAGTAATCCTCCGACGTCGAAAAATGATACGCGGCGTGGTGACATCATTGATGTTAAATCTTCAGAAACATGTCTCGAAGGGGCTGGTTTAACGAAATCGATTTCATCACTCGTATCACTTGGAAAACGCCAATCATTCGAACTATTTGATCCAAATCGATGACTTCTTACCGGCATGTTCCCAGCTACAGCCATTGGGGCGGGACGAGGAGGTGAATGAACTTCCCCTCTCAATTCGGGATCTACCCCTAGGCCTAGATCTCGGACGAGATCTTCATCGCTTCCCCATTGCCGAGCTACGGTTCCACGGCGAGAAGTAGTCCGATCGAGTGTATCAGTTAAGGAACCAAATTTAAATTTGTGTTTCTTAACTCCTCGGTCTCGGACGAAAGATCCTAGGATAAGCGCATTGGCGACAGCTGTTGCAAAGAGAATCTCAACTGATGCTAGTAGTGATCGATATTGTTGGATACCATGTCTATCGATAATTTGCGGTATTCTGTAAAGTGTTATTCCTGCCGGAATCAACGAACCTGCAAACAATAACACCAATTGAATTTTCCTCTTAATCCTCATTTTGGAACCAATAATGATAGGAACGGGAAATAAAACGAGGAGAAGATCAGTCAATACATTGACGGTCCCCATAGTAAGGAGTTGTGCATATCCTTGACGACATTTTGCTCCTGGATCTGGTGTGACTTGCCAATAATAATTGATGGGTTGACATTCGGAGATATCTGCTATAATTACTGCGATAAATGTGACAAGGAGGAACCATCGAATGAAGATTAAAGTTCTTTCGTGTGACCTTGTCCAGATATTTATTGTGAGCCTTTTGAAGAATTCACTAATTGTAAGTTTAAGCATCCAGAGTCTAGAGATAGGTAGGTAGGTAGGTTAGTAATTGAATCAAATTTAAATGGGTATAAGAATAAGAAAAGAGGGGAATGAAATAAGCAAGCAAGCAAGCTGAAATCAAGTAAAAATAAACCTACGTCGCCGCATAAAAAACTCTAGATACCAAAACCAATTTACTCCCAATCGCTCTTCTCTGCAACGATCTTTCATCAAAATCCACAATCACCGCATTGTTGGTACCGAATAACAAAACAACATGAACAAGGCCCATGCGACAAAACAATGGGATCAAACAAGCAAAAGCTAACCAATCCTCTTTAAAAAGTTTCTCCGTCCTAATATATCGTCCGCAAACTCTGAACAATATAATGACGGCCGAGAATAACGTACACCACCAACAAACAAGAAGTGTAGGTTTATCGTCGTAGAAGCTTCGAGCTGGTGGTGGACTGGAATATATGGTCATAATGAATAATATATATTAGAATTCGAGGGACCACCGGAGGAATTGAGTACCACGCCCGTCTACCTCCGTGGAGGGGACGAGCGAGGGTCTATTTTGTTTCGCAGCTTTTGTGTTTTCGAGTATTCAATTCAATGGAAGATGTGGTTGGATATTCGATTGCATATATTTCCATGGGAATGGGAAATTCTTAAATTCCGTCGCGAATCGTATCGATAATTGTTGCGCATGGACCGTTGCATGACAATAACGAGAGGAATTGGACTCGAAGTCGAGTATTCTAGTTCGGAGGTTTTGGGAGATGTAGGACTGTGGGTTATGGTCGCAAGGTATTTTCTCTCTTCTTCTTTTAGTTATCCCTCGTTTCAATGATGTTCTGGAAGCTTATGAGCAATACAATGTGCAATAATGGCGGAGATTATTCGGAAGGTTTGGAGATTGATAGTTCAATGTGACGGATGATGTTCGTGTGTAAGTAGGGTTTAAGTTTGTAAGAATTCGAATTGGTTATTTCTAATAAGAAGAACATGTAAGAAGGAAGTGATAAGATTTTCGAAGATTGAAGTAGCCAAAAGATTTAAAAGAGATTATTCGCAGAAGTGGATGGAATTGGCGTTAATATGAGTGAGATGATTTGGGTGAGACGGTGAAGGATATGTCAATTAGTATGGGGTTCCTTGAATTTCCCTTCTCATACTCGTACAGATAGAGATTCGTATCGCACAGGGCTGGGTATTTTTTATGATTGATAGAATCTTCGACTAATACTCCGTAGACTCGGGGGCCGGTTCTGAATTTAGATGACTGGTGCTGGTATTGGATGGGAATTTCCCGCAGAGATGTTATCTCTTTTCAGTATAGATATGTGTATATGTTTGAAGCCAAGAAAGTTTATTCTGAGGTTTTGATGATAGACTGTTTGGATGGAACAAATAGTAGGAAGTCTCGAAATTTAGTCGTTATTCTTGAAGGGCTTGGTGTGATTTTGGTTGATAATTGCTCAATGGGTCATGGTTCTTGTGTCTTGCTTGCAGCTTGCTTTTGATAAACGTGGGGCCATGCGGAATTGAGGAATAGTTAAGGTACAAGTTAGAATTTGGAAAGTTTGAGTTTGGAAGGGTTAGAGTATAGCAATTAATAGTATCAAGTAGAACATCTGACACGAACGTATTCGAGAAGATTAGGAGAATTAGATGGATGGATTTCCGTGTCAGTAATCATATCTTATTCAGACTCTTGAAACCGTTAGAACTACTTGACTATCATTGCTATCATGATCACAATCCTTTCAATTGGAATAACCATCATTTAATTCGTCATCATCAAGTGGCGCGGTCAGAAAACATTCAACCCGCAGTCTGGGAACTCATCAGTGTGGGATGAGATGAAGGAGCTTTTGCCTATAGAGTTAATCCACTCGGGTAAGGCACCAAAAAGCTGTTAGGTCCAAGGCATATCAGTTTAGAATTACAGGGTGAAAAGATAAGAACTCTTTCAGCCGCCGGCCCACAGGATAGGATTACAATTTGACGAGTTTATCAAGTTTATGGTCTAAAATTGAAGTGGTTGGTGGTTAGTTGTTGGTTTCCGCTTGATACTTGTATTGATATGGAGGGCATGTCCAAATGAGGCACAGTAAAGTGGTGGTGACATTCTCGACAATGGAGTGATGATTTGATAGCAATGTTTGACGCATGGCACCGAGCCTGAAGGAGTATATCGAATCATTTCATATGTATCTCACCGTGAGGCAGGCGCCTTGCTAGTTAGTAAAGCTTCCAATCTAGCATTGATAGCAATACAAACTTTGGACTTTTACTACACAGCCAAGTACTGACTATTGATGAAGCCTTTGAAGAAAAATGCGGCATGTTATCGTGTCTCCACGACTTTGTATCCCCCAAATATATCGATGTACGTATCATTCTCGTACCTGAGCATGAATGCTATGATCTACATGATCTTCTAGGATGGCTTTAATGAAATGTCGGTGAAATTTGACAGCTCTAATAGCCGTGACTCTTGAGATCCCTAGACTATTGGATCTAACTCCTCGTACAGTTCTACATTGAGGCTTGAACCAAGAAGTATTTGTTATACAAATCATCAATTATAATTCATAAAATAGGTGATGCCTAGAGCTGAGACTCATTGTCGTTGTACAAGATCTGGAAGTCCTTGTACATCGAATGGTAAACAATGAAATTGTATATAATATGAGACATTGCTCTCGACTCGGGTTCGTAAAGGTAAGATTGACATCACAACGTTTACGATATGCGGCATAACAATACAATCATACGACATTTTTCCCGCATCTATTCCCCACGTATGAATTTGCAAGGGAAATCCATTTACCTATTCTTATATAGAGTACAAGAGCCAGAAAAAAGTGGAATGGATATCAAATGAGTTGATGATAAGGAATCCAGTGACAGATAAAAAAAATTCTTGCATGCATGCAAGTGCAGTTCCGAGGATCAGGATTAACTAAGGTTGAGACAGGGATGGGAAAAGCACTGTTGTACTTTGCAAACTCTTAATGGTTGAGAATGGTTGGACATGACAAGACAGGGGAACCACGCGAGAAGCTATGTCAGTACTCAGGTGCGGAGGTGGCCTTGGCAAGTTGGGGAGGGGAGCTACTTTGTCAATTAGTAAGGACCCGAGAAATTTAAAATGGTATCGATATCTCGATGGAGATATGAAGGTATTCGCAACGCATATAATTAGTATAGCGGGATGTTAGGAACGGTGAAGTAACCTAGGTATATGAGAAAACCTACCCAAGAGCACAGAAAGTACATACAAGGTGCATGCATAATGCATATTTCCACTTTTCTCTAACCACATACCCGAAGAGGCCGTATTTGAGATTTGAAAGTTCACGTCATTCTATCCAGAATATCTGATTGGTAGATGAAACCTAGATGTATATCTAGATGTATCATTCATCTGGGCAACATCAACCCTAGGCTTTTATGATAGTGTAGAAAAACATGTGAAAGAATGAACTTGATATCTAAATGTTACCTACCCCGAATCTAAGCGTTCCTGTTATCAATCTGAGAGAACTCGGAAATTAACCCGATGAGAGATGTTTGATTGGTTATATTGAGTCGCGTGCCATCTCTCCTGAAATGGATTAATAGTTGTACTGTGTGCGGTGTATGCATGAGATATGAAGTCCGAAAATCGTTGAGAGGCGGAAGATTCGGTACGTGGGGAAATGTTAACGGGATAAGCGGCAGTAAATAACTAGTAACTACTCCATATTGACATCTTCTCATACTCTGAATACGAAAGGCACCATTCCATCTTCAAACGTACGGAGCACCAACAAAGATGCTCAAAGGTAAACTACAAGCCACCGCATAATTTGGCATGTCAACAATCTCCACAATCTTCAAATTCGCGGCCACACTGCTAAGCATATATGCTTCCTGGCTATCCAGGCCTTTCTCTGCTACCAACCAAGCTATCAATCCTCTCAATGCCTTCCTACTTGCTTCTCTGAGATCACTATCAATCCCTAGTGCAGCATATTCTCCCTTGTCCACTGTGACTGGCTGAGGGGGAATCAAGAAATGAGGACTTTGAACCCACGGTTTGCCCTTTTCAACTGTCAACCGAATCGTAGCTTTCATAGGTGTCTCAATAGCCGTTCCACAAACTTCTCCATCTCCTTGCGCAGCGTGCCCATCTCCACAGCTAAACAAAGCGCCTGGAACTTTGACTGGAAGGTAAAGAACAGACCCTTGAGTAATATATTTGCAATCGATGTTCCCGCCAGTTTCATAAGGAGGAATCGTCGAAAATTCACCCTCCTCTCCACGTGCGACCCCTACTACACCCAAAAATGGTTTAATGGGCACATGTATTCCTTCTTTGAATACCGCAAAGTCTTCTCCCTTTGAAAGATCCCATATCTTGAGAGACGCTTCCGGATATTCGTCGGCTAGAAGACCAAATTCGAATGAGCCGGGTAGACAGGCTGTCCAGCCATAATCAGCTGGTCTGAGGGATAGAAATTCGACTTTTAGAACATCGCCTGGAGAAGCGGAATTGATGTAGACGGGGCCAAATGCGGGATCGCCCTTTGAGACATCAAAGTTTTGGACTGCGGTGATGTCTGAGGTGTCGGTGATTTGATTGGAACCGCCATCGAGTAGATCAAATGATATCTCGGAACCAGAATCAACCGTTAAAGCGGGAGTAAGAGATCTATCCCATTTCATGTGGATATGTGTCGTGTTGATATGAAATTTGTGAGCCATGATGATAGATGTTGATTGATGATCTCAAGTTTCACGCTCCAGCTTTTTAAGGGAGATGATGCATGAAAACTAAAGATATAACCTGCCGGATATGTGTTCCTCTCCGCAACGACCAGCGATAGGGGTGGGGTAGATGTAGGACGACTAAAGACGACAAACGGCAAAAGACCTCGGTGTAGTAAGTTCCCGTAGGTAGCTGCTGTTTAAATAACTAGAGAACCACTACGAGTAGTTCACCGGCTATGGATAGCGACTTCGTTTCAATCTATATAGAGATCAGATAATTGAATAAGAATCAGATATGAAAGTCGCATATATGATAAATACAGTACTAAATTCAATAAGAATTTAGAAACATATTTTAATTTCCTTGAAATCAAGACATATGTTTTACCACAAGATATTATCGATTTTTGAGAAGTTGTGAGATAATACAAAGACCGATTTATTTAATATTGGATTTCTATTAATCTTTAAAGCCATCGCTACATGATTGATGAGACTTTTCTCCCAATGGTGTTGGCGCTGGCGCTGGCGTGAACGCGACCCCACTAAATCTTTTTATTTACAATGTCGTAGTTGAGCAAGGCCGTCTCGAAAACATGATGTTTTCCAAACGAATCTTCACACATATCATAACAAATGATACTGCGGATAATGACTATTGATGAAAAATGATACTGTACCTATCTCGGGCAGCTCAATATCATCCCATCATCCCATTAATGATCAATTAAAAAGAATAAGTATCAGATTGCACTTCGAAAGGTGGTAAAGATTTACCTCCATCATTCAAAACCGACATATTCAAATATCTAGGAAAACGCACGCTCAATCCAAAGCGGCGCATAGCTTCTCCCTCAGAGACTCATAATGGATGCCGCAGATGATGATAAAGATGTTCGACTCCAAAGGGAGTCGGGAGAGCTCTTGGAAGATTTCGAAAAATCACTACATCCATTCCTCTATAATGTTACTAATAAGGGTCAATTACGAAGAAGAGTTCGCATAAGAGAGACAGATAGATTGACAGCATTGGTATGAATTCTTCACCTCTCAACATACCATCTGCTAAAGTTTCACATAGCTAGACAATTTCCAAGAGCTTCCTCAACTTCTCGATCCACACCTTCAGCGATTGGTACCCATACTAGCTGATGCCTTTATTACCTCCATATCAAAACCACCTGTGAAGTCTGAGACCCATGCTCAACTTCTTATGCCTCTATCAAAAGCGATTTGTCGATTACTCTATACATTTTGTAAGGTTAGGGGGGAGAAAGTTATTGTCCAGTTCCTAAGTACTGAAGTCAGACTACTTGATTTGTTACTTTCTGCTATGGAAAAGGGTACATGGATAGATGATGACGCATGCGAAAAGTCAACAGAAGAAGTATGGGGCTGGGAGGAACGATATATCACTCTGCTGTGGCTTTCACAGTTAATCATGGCCCCTTTCGCTCTCCATTCCTTGTCGGCTAGTCCTCCGCCCAGTGGTGCCGAGTTATATCTTTCCGATTTTACGTTACCATCCAACACTCCGGGCGTAGCTTTACGGTCCATCGCGTTAGCAGTCAAATATCTCTCATCCTCTGGGAAAGAAAGGGATGCTGCAAAGATCTTACTAGTGAGAGTTGTTCTCCTTAAGGACATGCAAGATCTTGGGCTCCTCAATTCTTCAATAATGTGGGCAATATCTGTTTTGAATTCGATTAAAACCAATCGGAATATACATCACATCAATGGCGTTCTGTCTTTTCTTTCTGGGGTTCTCAAATCATCCACGGATACCCCTTATATGGACTCTAGCTTAGAGCCAGTCTTTCACGCAGTCTTTAACTTTGTGGAATCCTCAGATCGATCTTGCAAAGAAGTGCAAAGCTCCGCTGTTGCGCGAAAGTTTATCGTGAACATTTTCCGTGGTATTGCTTTGCTCAATTTACGCCCATCTTTCACAACCATAGATGATACTTTGAGTGACGCTGTTGATTTTATGTTACAATCACTATTGGATCCGTCAACACCGGTAAGGCTAGCCGCCAGTAAAGCATTAAGCGTCGTTATCTTGAAAGTCGAACCTGAACAGGCCTTTGAATTTGTACTTGCAATTTTCGAAATGTTAGAAGCGCTGCCAATCACCGATGTTTTGAATTGGCATGGTCAAATATTGACACTATCCCATCTGTTATATCGACATGCAGCACCTCCTCAACTGCTTAATAAAGTGATTGTTTCTCTACTCAAAGCTTTATCGTTTGAGGGAAAGTCGACATCAGGTAGCTCTATTGGAACGAATGTACGAGATGCTGCATGCTTTGGAATATGGGCTTTAGCTCGACGTTACTCTACGGCGGAATTACAAGATATTGACATCAAATCCGAAGGGTTTCGTCATGCAACGAATATTAGCTCTACTATACAAATTCTAGCAACACATCTCGTTGTTTCCGCATGTCTGGATCCTGCTGGCAACATTCGCCGAGGAGCTTCTGCGGCACTTCAAGAATTGATAGGTCGTCACCCAAATACCATCATTGAAGCACTCGAATTAGTGCAAATTGTTGACTACCATGCTGTTGCTCTTCGATCTAGGGCTGTATTAGAGGTCGCGGTTTCAGCTGCTTCACTGGCCTATAAATCTGACGATGAAATATCCTGGCATCACTATGGGGAGGCAATTCTTGAAGCACTCCGAGGCTGGCGTGGAGTTGGTGATGCCGATCTTGTCACAAGACGAAATTGTGCTGAAGCATTCCGTCTTATAAATTTTCCAAGAGATACCAGCAACAATTCTACCACATATAAAAGTTCTTACGAAACCCTGTGTTCATTGGATCAACAGCTCAATGATCTTACTGTTCGCCAGGTTAATGAGCGACATGGGCTACTACTTTTTATAGCTGCTGCAATTCTTGAATGTCCGAATTTTAACGAAAGAGACGATCTTAATATTGCTTTCCAAGCATATTCGGATCAAATACTCAGGATGCTTACTTCTTACATATCAAATGTCACCACCGTACAAGGTTGGCGACGCCCTGAGTTGATCGCCGAAGCTTTATCTTGTGTCATTTTTCATTCTTTCCGTGTATTTGGGGCATCGGTAATACTTGGAGGAAACCCGGGATCGCCTTCCGTAAATAGTGATATATCCTCATGGTTACGTAACTCGAAGACGAGAAAGGTCATTATGTTTGAATATGAGGAACCTTACGCAGAACATATGGTTAGTGCCATTGGTCATCAAACAATCTCTGGAATACTGGGCAATGCCATGGGCGTGTTTGAGCCTTCCAATGGTCAAAAAGATGCCAATTCCCAAGATTCAAACGGACACATCTTGGCCTTCCAAACACTTGTTAGAAACTTTATTGGACACTTTATCGATACTGGGTCTGAAGATTTGGTGACTTTACTATCAGCTTGTCATCGTAGGTCATTCTTTTGGGGCTCTGGTAGCTATCGGGGTCTCGAGACCGATCGCATGCTAATGCGGATTACTCAAGTCGGAAATACCAAGAGTCCATTGACCTTTTCTATGCTCTTGATCTCATATTCATTATTTAAGAACGACCTGAAGAATGAAGTGTCCGAAATTCCTCAAGATGATCGGACCAATACTATTCCTGTTACAATACATGAGAGCTGGAATTCCACCGAAAATATTCCCAAACGTGTTTATGATATCAAGACACGATTAGCTCTAATTCCGTACTTTGCAAGAGAAAGGAAAGCACTCGGTTGTCATATTATTCATTTCTGGGATATCGTTTCTCATGGTCTTGATGACTATCATACGGACCCAGCTCAAGGCGATATTGGTTCTCGAGTCAGGCTAGAAGCAATCAAAGGAGCTGCTGCTATTTTCCTATCCACAGATTCGAGAAAAAAATCAACCAATATGGAAGTGTTCTCGACAATATTTGGAAAGCTTCTACGGCTTTGTACAGAGAAATTGGATAAAGTCCGAACAGAAGCTAAAAAAGCTCTTTTGGCTATTCTTCCAACGATTGTGTCTAGGTTTGTTGACTTTTTGCCCCATATCCTTTCTTACTTCTAACAAATCTGTAATTCAGTTCCAAGGTTTTGTCCTTTGAGCAAAGTTCTATTTCCTCTTATGAACATTTCCAGTTTATACTAGACCTGCAAACTGCAGATCGCCTATCTACGAACACAACCACGAATGAACTCCAATGGCTTCCTTCGTGGACGGATAAATTATTGGAAGGATTTGTAACTTCAACTCATGCAGGAACAGAAGATCTGCGCCGTGTTAGCATCGCTGCTCTGATCGATTTCTGCGAAGAATCCCCAGCGAATAGAGAATTTATTGGAGCTGCACTTGTCAGAAATCTAAAATTCCATCATCGGAAGAATGAGAAGGTGATAGTTGGTACACTAGAGACTATCGCTCTTTTACTAGATATGGGACTTATGTATCAGAATGTCACGGTTGAGTTAGTAGCCCAACCATCTTCATTGATTTACCCATTTGCTAATGTATTCTTAAAATCTAGTCAATACCAACTTCTGTGCGCCCAAGTCGCAAAAGAAGCCCTTAGTTCTCGAATCGACAAATGTAAAGCAGCAATTAAATGTTTTGGTCGTCTAGCATTGGTATACCCAGAAGCAATGAATAAGAATTTGTTAGGGATGCTTTGTCATAAGTTCCCGGGTATTAGAGATGCGGTGGTGGATGAACTTTGGGATTTGGGGGTTGAGGGAGTGAAGGGGATGGATGTTAAGGAAATTAAGAAGGGTGATGATTTGAGTGGACTTATTGGGAGTGCAGCATAGTTTATGATGGAAATTATCATTTTCGAGCTTGAAGTCACTCAATTGCTTGTTTCAACAAGATTTGCATTTGTATTGAATGCTTGAAGCTGTTTGTGGGTTGCTTTGTATATTGATGACTTTTTCAATCTCTGTACGCTCTTCTAGTGAAGGTCTCAATAAGCAACGCTTAAGAGTTAACACACCTGTTAAACTAGAAATAAGATTATTCCTATGGTTAGTCTAAAATCATATCAATCTAGTCTATATTGATTTCTAGTATCGTAAGGGACTCATAGTACCCCAATCGACAGTACCCCTACAGTGTTACGTGATGTAAAATAATCGGGTTGTTATAATACCTTACTGTATGTATGATGTTGCTTTAAAGGGGATACTGATGAGAGTCAGTTCTTTATAAAGGGGTGGAGCAGATTAGTTGTTTGTTATCGTGTAGATGAAGTTGTGTTTTTATATACTCTTCATTACGACTACAATTATAGGACTAATACAATTCTATTCTTACTCCTAGCAAGTCATGGACCTAAGATGAAAGTATTTAGCTCTTTTCTTATATCCTTACTCTATATATATCCCTTAGTTGCAATTTCAAAACATTTCCGCTGTACTTCTTCTCTTTTGTAGATTCTTCGTCTCTTTGCATTTAACTTCTTGTGCATTCTTCGCTGTGTGATTTAGGCCTTCACGTCGGGCTCGAAATTCTACTCGAAAGGGCTCCGATGAGCGATTGGGAGTGTAAAACAGACGGGCGCTGGTGGATATCTGGCTAGAGAATTGATATTAGCAAGTAATAAATATGCAACGTTGAACTGTCTATAGAATTCCGAACCTCCTAATCAAGCACTGATCATCATTCGTTGACACAATCTCACGTCCTCAATTGACTTCATACACGCTTGCTCAACATTATCTTTCCAGCACAAAATACCATCAACCCATATCTCTCCACCTTCAAAAGCAGCATTGCAGGCTTTCAAGATGGCGGTGAGTGTAACCCAATTCTTCTTGTGGTATTCATCGGAATAGTCATTCCACTTCAAGCCCAAATCCAGTATCTGTGTGAGCTTCTCTACTCGACCGTTTGCTCGTCTGATCTTATGAGGAAACGCAATATTGCCAACAGCTCTATGCAATGATTCTAGAACCGTGACAAACCCTCTATGACAATCCACAAAATCCAATTCATCACCCGGAGACATGAAGCCACGTCTATTTGACCGAATACCATACACAAAACCCCGTGTTCTTGGAGCGTCACAACCATTGCCGAAAAGATGCAGCTTTACTTGTCTCAAAGCTTTCCATGTACTCGTATAGCGACCAAAAGCATCCGACTCATGTTTACATCTGTACCATGCCTGAGACCAGGTTGCAAGGTATGGATCGCTCCTCGTGAAGTTAATGAAAAGCTCCAGACTCGTTATATTATCGATGGTATCGACAAAAAAACCCCATCGTGAAAACCTGAAAGCCTCCACGAACTGCGAACTACAAGTCCACGCGAAGCTTCGGTTTTTCCAAATTACTTGTCTATATTCGCTATGGATTTGCTTGCAGATACGAAGAACTTGGACTTGAGGTCGGGATTCGGAGGAGGGGATTAGCTTCTTGGTTTTGGGATCGATGTAATGCATGTGTTTATGTCTGCCATCAGTGGTACATACCATGATGCTCCATCCTGGATGCTCGAGGAGAACATATTTGAAGATTTGATCACGGATTTCGGTGGGGAGTTTGAGGAGATGAAGTGATGGGTTTTGTGAAGACATCGTGATGGGAGTTGATGATGTAGTGGGGATATAGAAATAATATATCATATAAATTCTTCGAATGGTCGAAGTGGTAGGTAAGGATTGAAATGGTATGCGATGATCGAGACGGTATATTGTGATTGAGACAATATGATAACTGTTCTTATATTGTACGAACATAAAAAATGCTCTTTTTTCGAAATTTTATAATCTGCAGTGATATGCATTAAGAGGAAACTGTCAAAGTATTTATAGGTTTGACGGATTCGTTCATGCAGCCCTAAATTAAGCTTTTTCTTAGTCTGGTCGAGTGACAACATTAGCTTAATCACCTCACCCATCTTGAGTACATCATGTTGGTAGTATATTACCTACTTTGTGGTGATATTCAACGCCAAGATACAGCTATATGAAGCTAGAGGAATTAGACCGTTTCCTAGGTAATTTGATACTCCATGCGATGTGATTGGATCTCTCTAATTCCCAGAATTCAAGGGAACTAAAAGTACCCGATAGAACAACAAAAGAGTTGGATTCGATTTGAAGATAGATAGAAACGCTGCTGTGTGTGAATGATAATGACAAGCTGTCTGATTACTAGAGTACCTTCTCATGGGAGACTAACTAAAAAGACCTATGAAACATGAAACTTTACAAAAGATTGGAGGAGATTGATGAATTCTTAACCCTACGAAGTTGTGGAAATACACCCGCACCCAAGTCAACCTTGATCGTAGTTGCCATTTCAGGGCTAACAAGGAAGATGAACACCTTGATATGAACAATTTAATTGTCAATCATATCATACTCAGTAATAATCTTCGGCTTATACTTATAATTTATATTCTTTTTAAAAAAAATACATCATAGATGTGACATTGCAGTTGGAACTCCATGGCGGATAATACATCCACTCCTTGCAACGATAGAGTATCTGGCCCAACAATCATTGGCTGTCCAGGGGATTTCGATTTAAAACTACTCTCCGAGCAAAGGGGTAAGCTTTAGTGGAGGTCAGCGTCAAAGAGTCGCCATAGCTCGGGCTGTATATGTTCGTAAGACTCAAGCAGTGTTCGATGATGTATTTAGTCCTCGAGGCTTACTATACAAAACAGGAATCACCTTTCTCCTTGGAACCCAAAATGTTGATCTTAATCCCGGCGCCGACCATATCATTGCCTTGGATGAGAATAGTCGTGTGGCCGATTGCGGGATTTTCGAAACTACAAATCGTTCTTCACCTTCTATTACCTCATTGGCTACTCGCGACAGATCAATAAAAGATAATTTAATGACGGGGACCAAGTGATAAATCAGACAACCGAAGAGTTCTCGCCTAAAAAGGAAACGGCGTCACCAGAGACGACTAAAGATTAGACGAGACATTTGGTTAATCCTCCTATGTATAAGTACCTGTTCTCACGCATTGGAACTTTGAAAGTGTGTCTATTCACAGCATTTCAATGCGAGTGGGCAGTTTCGTCTACCATTAGTCCTATATAACTTCAAATCTGGGCTGACGCGTCGAATTCGACGGATAACCATAATGCATACTCTCTAGGCGTGTACGCTGCTTTCCAAATTCTTGCATTTTTATTACTTGCTCTCTTTTCAGGATACCCTTTGACGAAAATAGCCGTCAAGATTGGTTCCTCACCACACGGAGTTCTATTGACGACTATTCTTCAGCACCGTTGACACTGGCACTACTACGAATCGATTCTCCCAAGATATTCTTCTAGGTGAAGGTTTGGGACTTGTGTAGGTTTCAAAGTGTGGAATGTTGACTGAAAGGATCCGGGCTTCTTTAGTAGCAATTCTTATCAATTGCATCTGGGTCCAGGATATCGAAGATCACCGAGTCATCAATATCTGGTGCCATGTATACGGTCATGAACAACCAAATAAGCTACACACCAATCGATAACCCTGATTCATAAGAGTATGATAAACTGGGTTGATCCCATTCCCAGTACCAGTGATAGTTCACGGGTATAAATTTCTGAACTTCTCAAAAAGATTTGGATATTAATACGCTCGTCGTCCCCTTGCCCCGTGCCATGTTTTTACGAAAGGTATAGGGCATGCAACGCCTCAATTAAAGTCAACCCCCATGCTGTGCTACATCGTAGATGAAACTCCTGAATAGACAAGTTACTTCCTCCCAGACTTCCAGATATCAATCCTTCAACAAAATTTTCAATTCAAATTGTAACCAACCATCTCCCAAAAAGGAAGAAAACATTCCGCATTAGTCCCCCAAACTTTGTCTGACTAATGCCCTGCATCTTGACTTCCACTCTCTCATCTCTTTGCCCTTAGGGTTTGCTTGTGCTTCCCTCCACATCTTTGCCGCGTCCACATTTGCTGGACTACTATCATTTGGATCATTCATAAGACTGACCACGCTTAATAAGATGGTTTCTGGTGTTTGAATTGGGGTCCATCGTTCGCTTGCATCCTCGTATCCAAAGTCATCTGTTCCCGATGGATGTAAAATGGATATACAGAGAACACCTGTATCCGCGTAGATATTTGGATGGAATGGAATTGGATCGCAAAAGGTAAGCGTCGGAGGTGCATGTGGATAGTTTTCGGGAAAAGAGAGAAGACAGCGCCAGTTGCCTCCTAGAAATTATTGTTAGTATGAGCTGCGAAAAACTTCGATGAAGGTGAGTAATAGAGCATACCGCCATAGTATTTACACTCGTCACTCAACATGAGCATAACATCCCATTCAAAAATATTATCCTTCACAAGCCCACAGCTTATGCCTGGTAAATCTTTTGCCTTTTGGATTTCTTTCAATTGTCTGCCAAGCAGGTTTGCTGCTGCGCTTCCCATCTTTTCGATTTCGAATGTGCCGAGGAGTCCTCAGGTTATAAAATTGATTTCAAAGTTGGAGGAGATTGTAGATAAGGAGGAAACTGTGATGTATTGGAAGTCGCAGATGGTGGAAAAGTAATGAGTATATATACTAAATACTATCTATGAGTGAATTAGAATCATTGAAAATGAACAGGAAGTCGTCGCACATGAAGATTCGATTCAACCACCATGAATTCACTACTACGTACCTTGTGAGGATACAAATCCAAGAAGTCGGAAGAAGGAGCTATTGAGATGGTACGGTAAACAGTTGGGGTCCAAGAAAGATATATATTGCTATGTTATGTCAAATATTTCTGATTTGACAGAGTGGTACGCAGAATCCTCGATGTTGTCGACTGGATTGTACTCTGAATTGATAGATGTTTGAATATCTAGGATGTTTTTAGATGTACTGGAGTACAAATGAATTTAAGATACGACGATACTTTAATCATGAGGTAACGAGTGAAGGTATTAGCGTATCGGCGGATGTAGCGGGGTCAAGTCCGGTGCCTTTTAATTTGGGTGACGGTGAAGTGAAGTGTGAGTGATTGTTTTCGCAAGGTGGGGTGATTTCATACATAAATACGAGTGAGAGTACGTGCGTATGTGTATATATATATGAACGTTCAAAATGAAGATATACTCAGTTTCTAATATATACTAGTACTTGAAAAGTTCAGTCGACGATGAGGTCCATTTTAGCTTCAATCCATTCCTTTTCTTCACAAAAAACAACAATTTTCCAACTATCAATTCTTTTGGAACTTTCCACTAGAATTTCTACCAAAATCAGGAACAAAAGAGAGAGAAATTCCTCAAGTCTGACGAATCATTAATCATAAAGGCAATCATGATTTAATTTGCATGACAATGCTTCAATACTATAGGGTAATGTCACATACCAATAACATCATCGAGATCAGATTATGTCGTATTTCTATGGACGATTATAAAATGGTAGTAATATGGTCGTGGTTTGGTGACATGATCGATATATGCAGATAAAGATCAGGGGTTCAAGTATCGGAATAATTCTCCAAAGGTTATACAAATGAATATCTCGGGATTTTGTCAAAATATCTGGTGTATCAAAGATGTATATATATGGTACGTGGTGATACCAAACCAACCATTTTCTGTCATTCTCGTACTAGTGTCACGATGAAATACGACGTCAAAAGACTGTTTACACACATATATTTTATCAGCTCTATCAGTATTCAACGGGGTTTGAGATCATATATCCAAGAGATTTTCCCTCATTACTTCGCCGATTTCAATATCTATATCTGATTCAAATCTAGATAATATCCGTGGATAGGGTACCGAGTGCCGAATATCTTTGCGGAGAAGCACTGCCCCGCGTTATCTGTCTTAATTTGAACACCAAACTGGTCTGACAAAGGTATCTTATCCGAGACGGAATGATTTCACGATAGCTTCAAAGGAAAGCCAATCCATGGCGTTTGTCACTCTCCTCCGGTGGTTGGCGACCGGCAAGGTTATCAGATTGTAGATTTCTTTCATCGAGATCCTCCTTGGACACGGGAGCTTGACACTGCGTTGAAGAGCACAATCCAGGATCCCTGATCCATACTTGAGAGTACAAAACTGGTTTGACAGGTTCGGGTCCAAATCTAAATGACTTCAAAATGGGCTCAGAGGAAAGTTGATATGGGTGATTCTGATATACCATATGAGTATCAAGAGCGCATGATACCATATCTTCGGATATGCATCGAGATCCTCGTTGATAATGCTACATGAAACAGGACAGCTCAGGATTTTCCCTTGCTATCTGAGCACAGAACTAGTTTGACAGGTTCGGATCCCAGTCCGAACCACTCCACGACAGCCTTATCAGATCCTCATAAACATGGTTTCCCGGTAGTCGGCAAAGGGTATAGCCAAGAATCCTCCTTCATTTATGAGTACAAAGCTAGTCTGACGCCACATTCGGGTCTCCGAGTCCTGATGACTTCACGATAGCTTCAAGGAAATACGATGCCAGTGACTTCCGTATCCTCAATCTCAATCAGTGCTTGGCACATGATGCAATACCCGCGGATATCATCGAGAATCTCTTGATTACGGAGTGTACGGATGTCTATCATTGCTATTCTTCTGAGGATATCCCGACTGTTCAAAATTCATCTTCTCCAGTCGTCGAATTGTTTCCACTTTGAGATCCCGGAGATTTATCTTTATGAGATGTCCAATCACTCTCACACCCGTATCACAATTCATGGATCTCCACGACTTATCTTCCCGGATTGTTCAGCCTCTTCATATCACAATCACGATCTAATCCTCTCCTTGACCCAAAACAAGTTTCCCCTTGATTTACTTCCTACGGCAGTCTATCTTCTCAATCTCTTCAATCACAAATTAGCCCCCCTCTCAAACCCAAACAAATTTCGCTTTCCGTCCTCTTCCTTCCAGACCCAGCCCCTCTTCCCGATGGTCTCTTCACTTTCCCTAACCAAATTGCTCAATGTTTTGTTATCTGCAACGTTTGCTAGAAATCTCTTTCTTGTCTGCTTCAATCTCCCGACCACAAATCCAGTTTGAGGCTCATTCTTCCTTGAAAACTGTACTGTATATGTCTGCGATATTGTTAGCTGCAAATCAAACCTCTTCTACTTAATCATGATTATCCTAGCTTCTTTCAACACCCGCCAGTGCAGATTTTCCTTTCAAGTTAACAGTAATTCTCACCTCAATTATACCTTCCCATACTCCTTTCTTGACCCCTTGCGGACCAACAATCTCCAAGCTATTTCCATCATTACTAGTAACACTCTGTACGATTTTTGGGCAAGGATTTTCATCCTGATATTCATTTCCGTCGCTTCTTGGTTGTGTGGATAGACATACAACGTGCTGATATGTCAATACTCCTCCATTTGCTAAAATGAGACCGTTTGAGACTCCAGTATTCTTGTGATTAGAGGCTTGACCTCTTTTGTTACGAAGCTGTCGCGTCATTTCTGTAATTGCCTAAATTCTGTTAGTTCATACTCATTGGTATGAGGGACTCATGAAGCTAGAAAACAGGGCCTTGTGTGCGACGAAACCGCCGTATTTTCAGGAGACACCCAAGACTCGGGAATACATACATGTAGACTATAATTATTCCCGGCACCACCAAAAGATGTCAAACCTCCCAGCAAAGTAATTGGTCTTGGAGGATCCAAAAAAGGAATCTTCAAGTGATGAGCTGCCAATTTCGGGACTATCGGAAAACATCTATACTGTTCGTTAGCTGAATGGTATATGTTCCGTTTATATGATTACATTTTCCCCCGCCGATCTTGTGAAGGTGTACCTACGAATAAAAATCAAAAATATCTATATCCTTCGTCTCCAAGCCCGAAACATCCAATGCCGAATCAAGTGATGTTTCTAAAGCTTCACTAGAATGGAAATTTGGTCTTTCCCAAACTATTTCTATTAGCTTTTGGTCTTGCTTACGCTCGCTTCTTTAATTGTCGCAAGACAAAGGGGGTGGGTAGCATACAATTGTCCTTCTCACGCATCCCAGCACCACCTAATGGATATATCCATTTATCTTCTGGAATACCCAGCTCGGTAGCAAAAGAAACAGAAGTAATGATGCAACTTGCTGCCATGTTGACGTTGTTGAATGCATTCATTAGGAGGGGATCTATGACATTCATTAACATTTCCATTCATTTCACCCCCACCTACTTCTCCAAGCCCCGAGAATGTAACTCACATGGCCAACAAATCATCCTATTCCCCTTCCCCACCTTTCCAATACTCTCTTCGCTTAACTGTCCCGCCGACTCCTTATTCCAAGCAAATTCATTCCCAGCCGCAACAGCAGCAAATTGGGCATATAATTCTGCAGATTCAGCATTATTCTCTACTTGGGATTGGTGACGATGGGCTCGAAACGCATTTTCGTAGAGCGGATAGATGTGTATTGGGAGCCCGAGATGATGGATTGTTCCTAGTGCTAAGGATGGGGTGTTAGTTTTAGGTATGGATTTTAGCAAGCAAATGAAGGAGATGAGATTAGAGTTTAGAGCGGTGATTTGTGCCACTCGGTATTGATGGGGGCTATTGCTTGTGTGCGAGGTCACACAAAATCTTCTCCAACTTCACTCAAATTCTCTTCGCGATTATCTCTTCGCAGCCTTGCGTGCTCGTCGGAATCAATATTCTATATATGTAAAAGTCGCTGGACTACACATTAAGCAAACATTAATGCTCCTGTACCTCGACTAATATCTTGTTCTTATTCCCTTGCGTTCAAAAAGGGAACCAAATCAAGAAGCCCCAGGGGCAACATCTTATAATCCCCAGTTCGGAGAAATAGGGGAACATAATACATACTCTCAACGCCCTTCGGCAAAGCTAAAATCCTTCTTGGGTCGCCAGCTGGTGGTGTCCAGTGCGAGGGGTATGTACCAGTCTTTGATGCGGATGAAATCACTACGCTCATGAGAACCATTAGTAAATATTTAGTAATAAATTCCCTTCTCGAATTCGGGTGCTCCTATAAACTGAGTTTCGTCCTGGCCATGGAAAATTTCCTCTTCTCTTATTTGACGCTATTTGCTCTTCATAATCAGGGCATATCATCGCTTGACGATATCTCCTAATTTTTCAATTGGGAGAACAATTTACCCCAATTGGTATCGCTTGTTGTAGTGACCTGACCACAATATCTCTCCCCTTTCCCCTTTCATCTCAACCTCGCTTCCTGCTAAGTTCCCGCCCCCCTCCGCGTGCCTCATTTCCGCCATCTTCAGATCATCGCACCAATACCCTTCCTCAACTCAAATCCGCTTCAACCCCCATTACCGATATCCAAAATAGCTTGAAAGCCGAAACCAAGAAGAAAAAGAAAAAAGACTCACAACTTCCCAACGCCTCTGCCCCAACCACAACCACTACCTTCGATTCTCCCCTTCCCAGTCTCTGACATGCTTCATCCACCATTTTCACTGGTGAATTCCCCCCATGTTCCGATTCCTCTTTATATACCTCTTTTCTCAATCTATCATTCCCCCTCTTATTTTCACCTAGAATCCCATCGAATACACTCTGACACACATCCACATACGGCCATGTCCAATTCCTTACCACTCTCACATCATCCACACTTTCTCTTAATATTCCCAATTTCTCCCGGTCATGGGATAGCCCGGTATCCGAAAATGATTTCTCGAGAGATTGCAACATAAGTCCTAATGGTTCAATCGCATCTTCAACCTGCAGGGAACGATTTATCACATCTCCGACGCCGATGATAATTGGTGTTTGTGGTGGTATTGGCATTGTGACTTCGAAATTTTAAGACGAGGAGGGGTTGTTCAAATGATTGCGGGGTGGGTTGGGGGAAATATGTATACTGTTATGGTGTAGATATCCAAGGTAATAGCATCAAAAGAATTTTCGATACATGCAAGGTATGAGCATGAAATACGAGGATACGAAATACAAGATTGAAAGTAATCACACAAAGATATAGCTTCATAAATATAAATACAAAAACTCAACCCGCACCCACATTTCCACCACAAGAAGCCACCAATTCCCAGTTCCAAGTCCCTAGTTCTAATCACATGGATTCAATTCAATTCAATTCCATCATATCACTAAATACAATAATCATCCCATCCCACCCCATTCCCGCATGCGCGGGGGAATCAAATAACCAGAACATACCTCGGGCATCGGACTCGGTTGGATAATATAAAATCTGGGGATATTAATTGGATTGGAATGTAGCCAAGTGCTAAGGGTCAATGGGGACAAAGACCTTTGAGGGGTCCCTGGAAAGGTGGATATTGTAACTTACGTAGGTCCGGGGCTCGAGCGTTTCTGCGAAGGCATAGAGTAGAGTCGAGAGAATTAGAGATAGAACAGGAAGGCCATCGTACAATACCATGAAATTATTGCAGAGACTCAATAGATGTAGATGAATTGAGAACTAAAGGGCAAAGAGACTGGCAAGCTGCTATGTTGATAAGTATATAATCGAGTTCATGCTTAGAATGGATAATATGGAGATAGAGTTGAGGTGTGTGTATTTCAAGTCAGGAATGAAAATATCTAGTCATCAGATATATCAAATTATGAAGTAAGAGTAACGTTCTATACTCTTTCAACAATTACGTTGCGTATACATCGAGCTACAGAGTCAAAATTCACAGATTGGATCAAGAACATTCATTATATTAGCACAAGTAAGTATCAATTTCATTCGCTAAGTAGTCATAAATATGTGTGAAGTAATGTAGTGTGTGGGAGAACAACCGTAGCACGAAAATCCGCCTCTTATCCAACCCCTTTCCGTTACCCCCCCAATGAACAAATGAAAATTCGGCATCAATATCTCATTGAGAGTATCGATTCCCACCAGATAACACAGAGTTGAGATCGGTTAAAGTTATTGATATGAAGAGTATCTACCTCTTACATCTCGAATTGAATAGGTGCTCCATTGCTGTCTGTTCCGACGATAACCTTCTTGTGATCAGCACCAAGGACCATGAAAACTTCTGCACATAAAACGACAGTGAAGAAAGTCGCGACGGCAATGTCCATAGCAGCAGCCTTGACATATGCCTTCAAAAGTCTAGCACGTGAATTCCAGTCAAAAGTTTTCCATGCATCAAGGGTGCCCAAGACACCATCTTCAGAAACACGTCCACCAAATGTACGATCGAATGGTACGATAGATTCATGATCTTCGGAAAGGAGAGAAGCTTGAACACGAGTAAGGCTGACACTTGCTGGAATGAGAACAAGGAAAGCAAGGGCACCGGCTAGAATAATGACGGAAGCTGTTTGGATACCCATAGCTGAGATTTGTTGCGGGGTCATCTTTGAAGGTTCATTCGCGAATGAATCGAAGAGACCGATTGAGAGAGCAAGGTAACCTGGGAGGAAGATGGCGGCTTGTTTAGCGAGAGCAAAGGCAACTGTTGCCGGAATAACCTTCTTAATAGTTGCAACATCTGGCATTCTCTTGAACCATGGAAGTGGGCTTGGGTCCGAGATAACAATGTGTGTCCATGCCAAACTGAAAGGTGCACAAAGGACATTCGCAAGAGGATAAGCGAAGATGTTGGGGAGGAATATAGAGAGGAAGTTCATTTGTAGACCCAAGGCAAAGGTTTTGACGAAGTGCATTCCAACACCACGTAAATGACTTTGCTTTCCAGCGCGGGCGCGAAGGTGCTTGATGGTTGATTTAAAGCTCGAGGTAATGGGTTTCTGCTTTACAAGTAAGAGTTCCGGTTCAGCATCTCCTTTGTGGTCGAGTTTCGCATCGGGATCTTCAGATGTGAGAGGTTCGAATAAGATTGGCTGAGGAGATTCGACCATAAGAAGGGTAGGAACGAGTCTGGTGAAGGTATATTCAACCTATTTTGATAGTCAGATGATGGATTCATCAAGTTTAGAAGGATACCATGAAGAGAGTAGCCTTAATCGTCATTTTGTAAACATACCATGAAGTCCATGATCAAGAATACAACAACAGTACTTGCGATCATCATAACGCCCCAAACTGGCATTTGAAATTCTTCAGTTGGTGTCTCTGTACCCCGAAACGCATCAAGACCTCTTTTCGCCAGCCCCATAGTTGGGAGCATTTCTCTTGGAAGTATTCCCATAATGTGGACTTTATTCGATATAACTTCTCGATCGTTTGCGATTTCAATATTTGGTATCGTAGTATTGAAAAGCGTTGTATTAGGAAAGGAAAGATGATATAGTAGGGAGTTTTTATTCAAAGTTGATGAAAGAGAATAGGAAAGGAAGAGAGTGAATGAGTGAGTGAGATAGTAATGAATGAAACATATGAGGCGGGTAATCAATACGAAATATGAACATAAGCGTGCGGCGTCATTGCTCCTGAAATTGTGGCGCAGTCGTCTTAGGAGCCTAATCTATACCATGAAGAGTGATTACATAATCTACATTGAGACCTGCAGATTGTCTTTAGAATACCTACCCATGCTGGCCACGGAGAAAGAAATGATAACTCTTTCGGTCTGTTTATGTTTTTTTCATATTGATTGATAAATAGGGTACAAGTGAAGATGAATGGCTACAAAAGAACAACGTCTTGAATGAAATAACGTCAACCAACTTGATATCCCTTTCACATTGTCATCTACCCCCCTCGGATATACAACACCCACGGGATATACGGACTACGGCTCAACCATTTACCCACTATACCAGAACAAGATTTTGCCTCTTCCTCCTTACCATAGCAAATCACCTCCAATCAAGTATCTAAAAGTAAAACGTATGCCTTTAGCTACCTAGGCTGCCTCCACGGCAGTGGCCTCCGGAGGACCAGCGGAGCGTCATTTCATTTACAAAGCTCAATGAATCACCAAGATTATCTTCTCTCTCTTCGTTTCCCTCTTCCTCTTCCTCTTCGCAAGAAAAGGTCACTTACGGCCCACGATCATTTCTGAAACTAAAAGTAACCTCAACCTAGCTGCATTTTTTCTTTTTCTTCTTATATATCCATAAATGATCAGTGTTGGTGTTGTATTCCACCTTGGCCATACCCTGGCCACGCCTCTGAGAAGGATTTTTTAGTCATAAGTTTGTTAAGAACAGATTGATAATTGCTCAAATTGAATCATTGTTATACATACCTACCTGTGTACGAAACGTTTTGTAGCATGCAAGTTTCTCATGGCGGGACCGGGGTCGAAATTAGCTACATGAAGTGTGAATACTATTATTATGATAGGGCTGATGATTTTAATATATGCATCGTAAATTGGCCCATGACTTGCTGTCGATGTCCCTAAGCACCTTTGTCCGTCGACGTTACATCTACAGAAATTATGGTACACTATATCCTGTATATTATTTACAACTACATGCATTTAGGATCCATTCCTTTCCATTCAATCAGTCAATCAATCCTAAAAGTCTCCCAGCAACCCCATCCCATTCTTCATCCCATCTCTTTCTTCCCTCTTCAATAGCCCCCTTCTTTAATCTCGCTAATTCCTTTCCACTTGTATCCTTGAAGACTTCCTCCAAAACCTCGGCCAAATCTTTCGCTGTTGTAAAACCCCATCCATTAATACCTTCCTTGACCAATTCAGGCCAACTGAAATATTGATCATATCCAACTACTGGTAATCCTGCTCCAAACATATCAACCACTTTCATGGGTAGATCTACACCACTACTACTCTTATGCAAACAAACTCCAAGGTCGGCGCATGCAAGTAACGAGGCGTAATCTTCAATACTAAGCCATGCAGTCTTGATTGTAACATTGACCAAATCATAGCTTTCAGTGAGTTCGGCAATTCGATCAAGATACATTTGCTTCTGTGGACCTTTTCCAGTGATGATAGCAAGAATTGGTGGGCAATCAAATTCGGCAAATGGTCCATATTTAACGAGCGCATCTAAAAGAAGGTTGAAATCTTCATCAGGAGTCCATGATGTACTGCTAACTAGTAGTCTTATATCTCCATTCATAATTGCATCGACATGATCTTTTGTTTCTGGTAAACGTTGAAGAAAAGCACGTCGCTTCGCCTCGTCGGTAATCGGTTGAAAAATGGAAGCAGGTCGATCGTGAAGAGTAAAGATTGGTGATTTGATCTTGTAGGGACTTTCGCGTAGTTGGCGCTCCATTGCTTTCGAAACTGTGAATGAAGCTGTTGGTGCCCATGATCCAAGGAAAGCTTCATACCACTTGTATAGTCGAACAAAGATATGTTTTGGACCTCTTGTTCCTGCTAGGATGGTCCATCCATAATTATGCCAATCAATTATTAAATGAGTATTGCGTATCAAACAGACGAGGTATGCGACGAAGAAGGTGGGAATTGAGGGAGGGTTCTAAAAATGTTAGAAGATCATTGCGCGTAAGAGCCGGACGCCTTACCTGAACTAAAAGCCATCTTGCTGGTTTTGTAGTATAACATAAAACAAAAAATAAGGTCCAAATCTGCCATAAAACCTTGCAAGGACCTGCGAAGAAGAATGGTAGAGTACCATCTCGTAAATTTGTTGGTGGTAGCGGTAAAGGTACGATTGTAATAAGAGGATTATCTGTTAAGCCAGAAGGGAGTTCGGATTCTATGTAACTGTTAGCACAAGTCATCAAGGAAGCTTGCTTCTAGTTGAGCTTTAATACCTTGGTATCCAATAAGATCAACTCTCCCACCATGTTTTGCTATACTCATAGCATGATATTGCATTCGAGGACTTCGCCCGATATCTCCCAAGACCAAAACCTGAACAGAGATCTTCGGCTCGACATTTGCACCATTTTGAGTAGCCATTGGAGGCGAATGTTTGATATATTGTTTGGGTATTAATAAGAGGGTAATTGTGAATATGGTAGAAATTATTGTAGCCAATGTTAGAAGATTCTCTAGCATGACGTGGTTTCTTGAGATTCAGATGAAGTTCGGACACTTCCAGATAACAATAACCTTCACCCAGTCAGAAACTATCTATGAATAGAAGAATTGGCTAGGTTATGCCTCCATATCTAAGAATTGATGCAAGCTTGATTAGGAAAAGAAGATGATAAAGATTGTCACAAGTAAATAGATATTTTTAGAAGTGAAGTTTGGAGTATGAAGCATAAAGTTTTGAAGTATCAGGATAGAATGTATTCTTATCCTTTTCTTCACTCCACTTCAATGCTTCACTTCACCAGAAACAGATCATCCATTAAGAAAAAGTCGGCGTCCGGCGGTGACGATGGGCAATATTAGCTCAAACGGGCTTAGTATTGGGCAATATCCTTGTCGTTATACCGCTCAAGTCATTTTCTTTTCGTTATCTTTCAAAAAGGCAAGTGGGATTTATTTCAAGGTAATTGATTGGATGACGTTGATTGAAAGCTGTATTTTAACATAATTCACTCGATGGCATTTATTCGTATTCGAAGTTGAAGTTGCATACTCAGTACAATATAGAACCTTGGAAGGCTTTTTCCTTTCCCGGTAACGTAACCACAGATTTGTTAATCCAGGGGGAAACTCCAAGAAAGGTATCTGGGGTTGAATGGAACTTCCTTACTGGTTCGTTGGTAGGATCATCAGCATAATTTCGAGAGAATTTCCTGAATTGGTATTGATTCTTGTACTTGTGTACGTTACGTACCATGCTCATGCTGTAACTTTCCATTTCTTTCATTTCTGTCTTCAATTCAACGCCTTCTCTCACTCCATAACAAGACTCTCATTGAACATCGGCAAAAGATTCAATCGAAGTATTGAGAATATACATTAAATTGGATCTCTTGCTGCATTTGACAACTCTGTCTATCCACTTTCATCGTCAAAGCTCCTACTATCTACCGAAGCCGACCTATCTCGGCGCAAATCAAAACAAGGAAGGTAGAGAGAGATTCTAAGGACAACGACAACATATGTGGAGAGGGGCTGAATATACACGGGCTTCATAGCTCGTTCGATCCATTCCAGAATTAACGAAGTTATGGCCTCATCTTATGCGTTGCCGGCTTCAGCAATTACCAATAGTCACCATGGACATGGACATTCTCATTCCCATTCATCCTCACATTCAAGCCGGTCCTCACAATACTCTGCAAGTAGGTCCAGACCATTGAATCAATCAATCTCAAGTCTACATAGCCATTCGCACGATCATTCCGAAACTCTCCATGAGCATGAACATGAACATGAACACGAAAATGAACACAATCATGGCCACTCTCACTCCCACTCTCATGCGCATGGCCATGCGCACAACCACAGCCATGATAACTCAACATCATACTTGCCGTCACCGCCATATAGTGAAGCGACTCCCATGTCTGCCAACTTCGAGAAAACAGCATATGGGACCTACGAACCTCCGATAAACGACGTACATATTGACACCCATCACCATCATGATCATGACCACCACAACCATTCGCACGGTGCGACAACCGAAACGAAATCACGATTTACTAGTTTGATACTGCCATACGCATCCAAATGGCCTCTTTTACATGCAGTCTTGGCGAGTAAGGACTCGAGGAGGATCTTTTATTTTATGAGGTTGGTATTGTTCCAAGTCATTGGAGAATCATGCTAATCTTGCCAGTCTTAATTTTGCCTTCATGATCGTTCAAGCATTTTACGGATTCGTTACGGATTCCCTCGGTCTTTTGAGCGATAGTATACATATGTTTTTCGACTGCTTGGCACTTGGAGTGGGATTGTTCGCTGCAGTTGCAAGTAAATGGCCACCGAGTCAAAGGTTCCCATACGGATTTGGAAAGATTGAGAGTTTGTCGGGATTTGGCAATGGAGTATTCCTCATGTAGGTAACTGTTTCTCAATTGTGTGGTACTCGCTAACAAAGTTTATAGACTTATTAGCATTGAGATTATGATAGAAGCGACTGAAAGATTAGCAGAAGGACGAGAAACAAAACGGTTGATGGAACTTTTTGTTGTCAGTTCTTTGGGATTGGCAGTCAACTTAGTTGGCATGGCTTGCTTCGGTCATCATCATCACGGACACGACCACGGCGATCATGATCATGGACATGATCATAGCCATTCGCATGGCCATTCTCATTCCCACTCACACGACTCTCATTCCCATGACTCTCATTCCCACTCCGGATCTTGCGATCACGGTCATAAGAAACAGCCCTCAATTCTACACGATGACCATTCACATTCACATTCACACGGTGGCCATTCGCATGATAACGAAAACATGAGAGGCATCTTTCTTCATGTACTTGCAGATACAATGGGCAGTGCTGCAGTCATTGTCTCTACTGTGTTAATACACTTTCTTGGATGGTCAGGCTGGGATCCTCTCGCATCTTGTCTCATCGCAATTCTCATTTTCCTTTCCTCAATTCCTCTTGTCAAAAGTAGTGCGAAGAAACTACTTTTAACAGTTCCTGATGATACCGAATACAATTTACGAAACACCTTGGCTGGTGTAAGTGATTTACGTGGAGTTCAAGCCTACACCGTTCCAAAGTTTTGGCTAGGCGATAAAAATCAAACAGTATTGGGAGTCATGCATGTTGTTGCGACCAGAGGATCAGATCTTGAAGATGTTTTAACTAGAACGAGAGCATTTCTTCTAAGTAAAGGTGTGGATGTGGTGGTACAAGTTGAGAAAGATGGAGACGGTAGTTGTTGGTGTGGAGGAGCAGGTAATAGCAGTCGATCGAACACAAATTCGAGATTTTCCTAGTTGCACAAGATTTATGGGAGGGATTTCTTTCATGGAAGAAACATCATGGGATGACGATAGGATTGAAATAGGATATTGATGAATTGATGGATACTTTTATGGCAGAAAAGACGTGTACATGCAAATAGCATTTAGATCATATTAGCAGTACTTTTGTAGAGTTGAGATGAAACGATACCATGTATATCTTCTACCCTTGGAGCAAGATATATCGAGAACCCCGAGCGCATTGAACGTCACCTTGAAAAGTCTGGATTTATTATGACGGTGATTAAAGGACGAGGAAAGCCGTGGAAGAAGAATTTCAAAGGCTCCGGTGGTACCGGTACAAGAAACATCGCTGTCCTAAAAGACTTCAAATGAACGCTTTCAATGTTGAGCTCTTTCCACATAAATTGTGGTTCACTGCACAATATGTTATCACATTTATGAACGAGACTGGAGATAACATGTCGAGAAGAAGTTGTTGATTTATTTCTAAAAAAGACTAAACATCCAACCCTTCAAGAAACCTAATCGGAAGCCCTTCAACCGAAAAGATGCTATTACATAAAGTAAAGAAGAAAAATGAAGCCAACAGCCCCATTTGTCCCACCCACATATCACTCACTACTCCCAAAGTCCATCCCTATGAAGACAAGCTACTGCATAGAGTATAATTGCATCACAATTTTTCTTATGAGTACAATCTTCCTTGTGTTGAAGTCCACAGTACATCTTAACCTTGCATCCCTCAGGCTTCGTCTTGCCAGGTTGAACAACATACTCATCTTGACAAAAACCCATGACATCACTGTGAGTAGTGCCACCAGGCGGACGGGGATGATCTGCTGGAACTTGAGACTGGGTGTACTTTTGCTTGTGCTTGCAGAATGGTTGATGTGGACAGAGATCGGTGAAGTTAACCTTGAGAATGAGAGACCATGGACAGACGTTCTTGTATTCGTCATCGAGTGTGGGGAGTGCTCGTTTCAAGACGATAGAGACATTGACGATGTAGTGGCGGTGAGCATCATCGCTGAGACCAACCCCTTGCTTGTAACGAACGGCGAATTGTTCGAGGAACTTGATGTCTTCTGCGTAATTGAAATCGGAGCTAGGTCCTATGCGAGGATTTCTCATCATGTCTATTGCAAGCTGAGTCTGTTTAAGGACATTTTCCAAACGCTCTGCTTGAAATCGTTGATAATTTTCAGCTTCTTTGAGCAACTCCTTTACGTCTGTGAGAAGATCACCGCAAATCTCGGAAGATATTGGATGGACTATTGACATGTCAGTAAGATGTATATTGGCTTGAAGATTGCTTGTGTTTGATGTCGAGAGGGAATACTTACGATGCTCATGGGTGCAAATACGACGTGTAGAAGGGATACGTTGGAAGGCTAAACCCGCATTTTGACGCTGAAGCTCTCGTGCAAGAAAGCTCGTCATTGTTGCGTTGATGAAGGAGTCGTTGGGTACTTGTCAGAGAATGTTGACGTGTTGTATTGATGAGCAAGGCTGACGCGGTGACTTGAGATGCTAATGGCGAAAAGGTGCTCGTAGATCCTCAGATAGGAAACTCGATGCGAGAAGTAACTTCGCTGATTTGTTGATGAAGTACCAAGGTGGCTCGAAGTTGCATGGGAATTCGAAGTAATTGCTGAGAATGATCGTAGTCGACGAACTTTAGATTCGGATTTTTGAGATGAGCAAAAGAGGTATAAGAAATTCCCGTGGTTGTGGCCCTGGATTGATTTGTGAGGAAGTTGTGGTGTGGGAGTTGGAAAACTAAATGCTGAATTTTCAACGGCACGCGGATTCACTAAGGCATTTTTTGTTGGGTACCCTGACGGAGACTCGGGATAAAATTAGTCTTGCAAAGAGGTACTACGGATCTCATAGATTTTACTGAAATGAGGTGAAAGCTGAAGCTGTCTTGTGATTTTTTAGATTTGAAATTTTGGTGATATAATATTGGAATCAGGAAAGCCATCAACTAAACATTATTATCAATAGACTTTTATCTAGAGATAATTAGAAGCTTTGAGGCTACTATTATGTACTTTAGTAGTCACAGATACAATTAATTCAGATACAGGAGTGAAAAAAGCAGTTTCGAAGAGTCTTGACATTTTCAAAATTCTCTTGATCATTCTCGGTTAATTCGAGGGGTAAAAACAACTAAACAAACATACCACAATTAGAAATAACTTTTCCAAGACAAATTACAACAAATGTGTTTTCTTTACCTAGGAAGGGACCTACTTTTTTTTCTATTCTAATAAAACGAGTCTAACTTTCCTTTCATATCCTCCAACAAATGGTTTGAAAATTCCAAACTCGCAATAAATTGCCTATCAGCGCCTCCAGATAATTCTGAAAAAGAAACTCTGTACCCTAGTATTCCGTCCAGCGGTAACGAAAATTTCCGCCCAAGTACTATCTCTGACTTTAGATTCGGAGTTAAAGTTGGGATATCGTTTTGACGACAACTTGATGTGCAACTGGCCGACTGGTCATCGACACCGCGAAACGCCCTCTGCGAGGAGTCGAGGACTTTGACAAAGCCCTCTTTACTTTATTTGGAGTTACGATACACCGCAATTATTAAGAAGAATATAGAGGAATACTTGATTACACGGTGAAGATACGGAGAAAGAAGTTTCTGGGACTGCCGGAAAATCTCCATGGCATCCGCGTTGTGGACGGCTGGAAGGTCAGGTCAATCCAAACATTGCCTTACTCCATTTGTGAACTTCAAGAATGAAAGCTATCATATTCAGGATTGAATTATCGGACAATATACGACGTATAACATAGAAAAATTGTAACCCCTAGCTGCGGTGGTTCCTTCTGCCGAATGTTGTTTTCACCAACTGGAGGGAGTAACCGACGGGTGTAGAGGCAGATACATGAGAGAAGTCTATCATGATGTGAAGTGAGACTACTTATTGTGGATGGGGATCCTTCTGCTGAGCATGTCGTGGAAAGGCTGTGCTCACTTTGCGACCTTTCTTACCGTTCAATTCTGTCTCACCATGGTCAATAATGAAAATGCTGTATGTTGATAAAATTTATTCTGTCTGATATAGCCAGAAATTTGACATTTACTTGCCCAATCTTATTAAGAAAATCTGTGTTGACGAAACAGGCATGCAAAAAAGTCTGGTATGTACGTGTAGACTATAGCAATATTTACGTTTCTATACAGGATAAAAGTTGTGAAGGGACCTTGATGTTTTAAACAGTACCGGGCATAGACTTTATTTATATGAGTTGAAGTTAGACCCGGAAAGCTCTCAGCATTCAAATTATGTCATGCTCGACGGAGTTTACTCTGATTTCTTATTCGGCTACGAAACAATTTGAGAGTAATAGATTACTGGTAATCCTCAACAGCCCGTACTAATCTTCATCTATTCAAGTGATCCACCAGAGTAGAGTGCCAGCACCGTAACCTCTGCCGTAGGAAACAAATTATTTATATCAAGGCTACCAGTTGCAAGTACCCTTTTGTGAAATTTCTCTCCAATTTGAGTTCAAAACCAAAGGCACTCAACGATCAACCAAAAATCTTTCGTAATTGACCGATATACAAGATGAACCCAACCCAGGACCTCCGCAAAGTAACAAGGTAATCGAAACATTCTGCACAGTACTCTTTCATCCCTATCATACAAAAACTCTCGCTAACCACAATCTCAGATGGCTAGGAAGTCCCATAGTCTGTATCCACGTCGGCTCCTCCTGCCAAGAATTCGCCGTCCATAAAGATCTCATATGTTATACCTCCCCCTTCTTCCGCGCCGCTTTCACATCTGAATTTCGGGAAACAAACACAAGGACCATTGAACTCCCCGAAACAGATACGGAAATCTTTGATTTATTCATGGGCTGGTTGTGTACTCGGGAACTCAGTAGCGCGAGCCTAGAAATCGGGGAGTGGGAGACAGAACCAGAGCGAAATGTAATGGCGGAGAAGTACGTTAGGTATTGGAGATCCCATCGAAACAAGTAAGAAGAATAATTACAGTGAAGAAGACCCATTAAAAAGCAACGAGAAAATTAAGAGAAGAATCCAGGCACTTATGAACGCTCTGGAAAACGAAACATGGAAAGGCGAGGCGGAGACACTTTTCGAAGATGCGGTGGGAAAAGAGTTCCTCAACAATATCGCTGCGCAAATCGACAAGAAAGTAAACAATAAAATTCACATTTCCATGAGAAAAATACTAGAACTCTATGTTTTCGCAGATATGGTTCAGATACCCGCTCTTAAGAATTGCTGTATCGGAAAGTATGATGAGCTTTGTAGGGGTATCAAAAATAAACATGATCGTCATGATCATGATGATTTCGAGATGACACTCGAATCAATCTCATACGTGTGGACAAATACCAGGGATTCTGATTTGATTAGGGTGTATTTACTTGATTCGGTATCGTGGAGATCGAAACCGAGTATTCGGGAGGGGGTCATTAGGAAGAGGGATCGCGGTAGTCCGGTGGATGATTTGGAGAGGTATTTTGAGAGGGTGGATGAAGATTCCGATTCTTAGGTACTTGGGAGGCGGGTGAGTATTCGATGATAGCGATTCTATGATAATGAGCATAATACCAATATTTCTAGGTCATTTCATCTTATGGGGGAAGAGAAGACTGTTTCTGGTTCATCAGTCTGAAGATGTAAAGTATTATTGGAGCATCCCCCTTGAACGATGACCTTAACCCTGCCCTTTTATTGTTTGAATTCTGTTGACCAACGAATGCACTGCACATTGCGCAAATTTTCTACCCAAAAATTGCGATTTCAACAAATTTTCACTAATCGGTCTTCACCGGTGTGTGAAAGAAGGGGCAAAGAAATGATGTTTCTGGAGAACCATTGGAGGGACTGGGTCCAACTCAACACACACCTCGTGTGCAAAGTCCAAAACAACTTACCGTCAATTGACGTAGCTAGAAAAGAGGGCCCGTCGTTATTATTTTCGTATGAATCTCAAAGTATGCAATTAAATATTCCTAAGCGCAACTGCAAGAGCTAAATAATCGAGCGTTTGCCTGTCTATATATGAATGTTCGATCTGTTTCTTCTTTTTGAATGAGATACTATGATTGATAAGACAAAGCATCGTTTAAATCCCCATACTGAAAGTCCCCATATAAGCGATGATCGAACCATTTCAAACTTCACCTCAAAATAAGGCGCTACATTTCGCTCAAAGGATCGATCATCAAAACAACCCCATATTTGCAACCTCAAGCTTTTTAAACCACTATTCTCGCAGCTCCACCATTATACCTCTGGCTTCCTTCCATAAACGAAATGAAACTTCATGTAAACATGATTTAAGGGATTCTTCATATCATTCCTTGGTCCCACCATCATCACTTGTGCCTCCTCAAAGCTATATCCCAATACCCTTGTGAACAACGCCATACTGATTGGTTCGACGGCATCCAAGCATTGAGCTTGATAATACATACCAATCTCCTTAAGTCTTTTGTCTTTGGGCCAGCGACCAATAGGTACCTTGTAGACTTGATCATGAACATCGACGAACCCAGCATCAATCATCCATTGCTTCTGATTTCCAGCAACTTCATCCATCATCTTTCCATTTTTAACACTTGCTTCATCAATCAATCCAAAAAATCTTTGCAGATCTCCAGCATTGAGATCAGTACCGTCATCACTCTCGATATGTACCTCGTGCTCTTGTGCTTCAACCCATCCTCCAGGTCGAACATGCGTATAGGCCTGACTGAACAATTTTGGCCAATCTGATATACTAGATGCAAGAACTCTCCAGTGGATCAAATCGAATTGTCGATTGTTAGAAAACAACCATTCATTCTCAGCATCATCTATCATGAATTTACAGTTCGGTGGTACCCAACCCGGTTGGATAGGACTTAAATCCGTTCCGGTGACTTCAGCGGAAGCAAATTCATCGGCACACTCAATTGCCCAAAGACCAGTTCCAGTTCCGATATCAAGAATTCGTTGAGGATTAGGATCTATAGGTGCGCAGAATAGTTTCCCACCAAGAATGAGCTTGAACACGTGATGTTTGAGATCGAGTCGTTGTTGTTCGGCTTCATCATTAGGAAGAAGGTAAGAACCGGACTGATAGGCATGATAACGACGACCATTTTCGTAGGTGTAGTTTAACATGGATGAAGTGATAGATGTAGAGGCTGTTGATACATCGTCGTCGTCCCAACTGGAATCAGCATCGCTATGAGTATCCTGAAGTTGTGGCGTTCTTAGTATTTTTGAAGTGAAGTGAAGTAAGTGGTGGATGGTTCACATGATATTTGATTGATTATCATTATCATTACAAAGATGAGAAAGCTTTCTTTACTTACAACTTCGACATGATCATCTTGATCTCCATCACTTTGATAGGCAATATTTTGATTCACGGTTTCGGTCTGCGTATAATCATGATTTCCAGTTGTGGTAGTGGTGGATTGATCGAGGGATGTTGGTTCTGTTGATTGTGGGGGGACCGAGGTGGTAGAAGTTGTAGCTTGTGGAATATTTTGTTGTGATTGATCTGAAGTAGCTGCTGTCGTTTGTGGTGTATCTTTTCCCGTTGATTGTGACATGTTTACTTTGGTGTAGATGTTTTTGTAAACTCCTTACAATGTAATGATGATTGACAATTGATGATCGACAATTGACACACGAGAGAATAGAATTCAATTGCCGGTAAACCTTATGTATGTTGTTGATGATGATCTAGTCCAACCGCTGCGTCACGGGCCGCCTTTCATACGTAGCTTGATTGCAAATGGATGTATGTCCACAGAAGACAAATACGAATGAATATATGAGGGAGGAGATAAAAGGAGATGAAAGTGATTCAATATATATGTATATATAAATCTATAAGATACAAGAAATATATATCGATTTATAGATTGATATAATTTTACTTGACTACCTAGGTACGAACGGAGTAAACGGATGGAGTTTTTCAGAGGAGGATGAATGTGATGTGAATGAATACGTAGTAGGAATAGAGGTGGATTAGAAATGGATACATAAAGGAGTTTGAGATAATTCCGAGTTTTTTGTTAATTTTTTTTTTGCTCCTTGGGTTTATCTTACTGTAAAGATCTAAGTATGCATTTGTATTTTTGTATTCAATTCTGTTGTGTGATAGGTTCAAAGGATCAAAGGATCAAAGGTCCATGTGTGTCCATGTGTTCATATCAGATCTTCAATCAAGGGAGGTGTAGATGTAGGGTATCATTGCATGGTGGGATCCAACTCCCCAGTCAGAGAATATATGTTTACCGTAGGTATGTATGTGTGTGAATGTAGGTAGGTGTGTGGAGTGGAGTAGAGTACAGAGTACAGAGTAGGTACCTAGGTCGACTCGGGACTTAGGAGTCGGGTAATAATACACTCACTCACTCACTCACTCGCTCACGGTATGATGTATATAATCATTGCAATATGTATCTTCTTTCTCTCTTGTTTTCTTATTAGGAGCGGCGGTGTGTGTATAGGTAATCGTGCTATTTACCTACCTAGGTATTATAATTACATCCATGGTACAATTTCTATGATGAAGTGATGACACAAACATGTGAAAGAATATAATACTTTTACGATAAAATATGATACAGATCATATAATATAATATATCGATTATCAATTGAGTATGAGAGAAAACCCCTCAATTGACCTCTGAATGGCCAATTGAATGTCTCCTCTGATCTCTAGTTATAATATTCCCGTCCACTTCTCCGTATTTTGAAGCCACCATGCGAGCCACGAAAATGAAGCTATTTTGAAGAAGCCATTGATCATTGATCATTGAACCCTCCTTCTCAAGCGTCAAGACTCCAGACTCCAGACTCAAGACTCAAGCGTCAAGACTCCAGAATCCAGACTCCAGACTCAAGACTCAAGACTCAAGACTCAAAGACCCTCCTCCTCTTCCTCTTGAGATTTATTTCCCGTCCACACCTACGACAAGTGGATCTATAATTTGCCGTATGAGATATGTATGGTCGGTGTGTTATCGGATCACATCTACTTTGAGCATTAGTTCAAGTATTGTAACCCCACTCACCTTCATTTGTTACTTCACGGATGATGGATCTAATGCATTCATGAAGTTGTGATATGTATGCATACCAAGGTAATGCCACGTTTTGATGCCGGAATATCCATGTGTATATGGTTGTGTGTGTATGCGTGTAGGTGCGGGCAATTTTGTGTGGGTGGATTTCCTAGGTATTCACTGTCCGCTCTGGTGAGTAGCTCGTGACACCATACCCATTACATTTACTATTTACCCTACTCTTCACATCGCAAGTTTTTGCATCCTGCAACCTGCATCTGGCATTTGTCTTACCTTACCATTCGAAACCATTACCCAATCCATAACCTTTGCTCACTGATTATCGTTCCGGTCAATTCATGCAACTTAAATCTCCGATAAGACTTACATAGATCACTTGCACGGAGCACTCTACAAATCAAGCCAACCAATCGTCGTTATCATGGAGAAGTCCCCAGAATCATTGCCGCAAGAGATTGCAAGTATGAGAGAGCAATTGAGTAAAGTCAGTGAAGCAATTGATGCCTATGAATCAGTAGCCACTCAAAATCTAGCCAAAAAAGATATTCAATCCAAAGGAGAGATCAGCCAAAAGCATGTAGAGCTTTTCATGGAAACGGACAGGCTGGTAAGGAAAGTAAGGGGTCCGGTGGATATGGTATTTTCCAATTTTGAAAACGTAAGTCTACTAGTGTTTGGCAATACAGGTCTAGCTTTCATGAGAAATATCAATCACGATGAGTCTTTGCTATTGAGTGATGAAATATGTGACTAGAGCAGGGGAAATATGCAAGCTGACTTAAGCTTCATCACAAATGAATAGTCAGTACATTCAGGAACTTTGAGAGCAGTTTTGGAAATGGGTGTATTTGATGCTTTACCCACGGATGGTTCATCATCTAGTGCTACAACATTAGCGGAGAAACTCGGCGTTGAGAAAGAACTGCTGGGTAAGCGTTTACATTCCACCTTCAATATGCTTATGAACTGAATTTGTACCAGTTCGATTCATGCGAGTCCTTACGGCCGTGGGACCATTTGCGGAGACAGGGGAAGAGGAATATGCTCATACACCATACTCCATGGTGTATATGGCCCCAGAGCTTAGGGGAATATTCAAATTAATGTCAGGAAATCATTCCACCATAGCCCATCCCACACCCTTCCAAAATCCTTCACAAATCACCATTACTTTATTCTAACGCAAATCAATAGGTTTGACGAATACAACCTCGCCAACGCTCGAATGTACGAGTTTTTCCGCGAAAATGGCTTCAAGAGTCCAGAAGATCACCTACTAAATCCATATTGCTTCGCGCACCAAACTGAGGAGAAAAATATGTGGGAGCATATTGGCGCGTTCCCAGAGCGATTCCAAAACCTGAATTTGGCTATGATCGCCCAGACCGTAGCCACGAATTGGACGGTTGGAATATTTCCATTCAAAGATGAGTTGAAAGAAATTGAATCCAACGATGAGACTGTACTAGTCGTCGATATAGGTGGCGGCAGTGGACACGTGACGAAGCAAATCATGGAGTTCGTGAAAGAAATTCCAGGAAAAGTGGTACTTCAAGAACGAGATGAATTGATCGATGCAATTGGTCATACAATTCCCGAAGTTACGACCATGAAGTATAATTTCTTCACACCTCAACCTATAAAAGGTATTGCCAATTTCTCTTTTGCTTGCGAAATCTGTGCCTTGCATGTGTTATGATTAACGATGATCAGGAGCTCCAATATACTACATCCGTCGATGCCTGCATGACTGGCCAGATGTTGATTGTGTTCGCATCCTGAAAGTAATTGCCGATGCAATGGCACCCGAGATTTCAAGACTGGTAATATCGGAGATCGTTCTTCCACCAATTGCCGCCGATGTCGAAGCTGGATGGATGGATTTAACGATGATGACGCTGAGCGGACGTGAGAGAACGGAAAAGCAGTGGGTAAACTTGCTCACTCTATCGGGATTGAAACTTCGAAAAATTCATCATGGTTCTGGGACAAATTATGCTGCAGTCGAGGCAGTTTTAGCGTAAATATTTTTGGGAAATTCGTATGTTTAGAATAATCAGTCATAGAAGCTGCCAACAGAACAGCGGGTGGCATATAATATGGGGCATAAAATACAAGAACCTATGCCGACTCTAAGTATGTTCCTGCAAGCCAAACAAGTGAACATCCTGCTAAAGCCCATGCGCCCACAGCTTTCTTGCCCCACCAAGAGTTATCTACTTCAACCTTCGCAGCACGTATTTTGCGAGTCGGGTGATTTCCTGAAAGTGATGCAGAGGACGTGGCATTCTTTTCCGCTGCTTCAGTTCGTTCACGCAGCTCAGCAATCTTCTTACCTAGTGAAAGTAGGTCCTCTTTCCATTCCGTGTCGTTTGCAATCTTGTCAACTTCCACATTTTGCACATTTCCGAAGAAATCCATCAGTAGTCTTTCTCTACCTCCTTGCTCTCCACCTGGGAATAGATCCCATCTGACACCTGGATGCGAATGAATTTTAGATTCATCATAACTATCAAACAAATCGCCTAACGTCTTCTTACTTCCAGGTTCTCGAACCTGAGTTTCAAGGAAGTCTAGATTGTAATATGTGTATCGATCAATGACTGCTACTCCAACATCATTATCAGCATGATGAGAGTATGATGATTGATCAATTTCCGAAGAGCCCGTCGCAATGATATTGGGAGAGTAAAATTTGCTGTACATAGTATTCGCTTGGCAAGTATCGATCATGAAGAGTAATTCATGGTACCTTTGGAATTATAATTAGTATATGCTTTACTCTGAGGTCGAAGTCAAACAAACCTCTTTTTCTCCCACATCTGCTCAAATGCATCTGCCAAATCAAATGCGCTAATTTCCTCTGCGTCTTGGAATTTCAAGAACTCG
This sequence comes from Botryotinia convoluta, assembly GCA_004786275.1. Classification (NCBI taxonomy): domain Eukaryota; kingdom Fungi; phylum Ascomycota; class Leotiomycetes; order Helotiales; family Sclerotiniaceae; genus Botryotinia; species Botryotinia convoluta. The sequence continues at coordinate 20,524 of PQXN01000210.1, read as the reverse complement.
TTACCACCATGACCTGTCATATAAACCAAGATATTGCTTCGATCGTCCGTCAAAAGCCTCTTACTTCTCGGCATCTCTTCACCAACCCTATCTGTCAGCAGTCGAATAAAGTTCTCTACTGTAACCTCGTATCCTCTGTAATCCACCTCGATATTGTCTCCGTATAAGTCCACCGCACGATCGGCGTTACTATAGACTGTGCCAGGAAAGGCATTCCGAGGATTGCATGCCATATCGTCGGGTAACATAAGAATGATTTGAGAATCTGGAATTCCTAGCCGTTTGACGGTACGATAGAGGGAGAGAACATTCGCCAAATGCCGATAATTAAACCAGAATCGCGAAGTTGATACGAGGACTGCCCAATTGCTTGTATGTTCTGCGGTTGCAAGTAAAGGTGCGAATAGAGGCGCAAACACCAGGGGAAGGTGGATGAAGTTGGATAACCTCATGATGGAATATATTCCGGTTTCGAAACGGATATACTTTCAGGATTCTCTTTTATACTTTGACTGCTTGTCAAACTTGTCAAACCTTTTGTACACTTAATGTGATCTTCTTGGACTCATTTCTTCGAAGTCAGTTGGAAGGGCACAGGCGCAGCAAGAGCTTACCAATCATCAGAGCTCCCCCTGGGCGCGTCAGCACGTTCACAATTACGTTCCTGGAAATTTATGCCTCATGCCTCAGATTACTTTCTGCCATTAATTTAAGGCTTGAAGCTATCACATGCTTTGACATGCCCCGCCCCGCGCGACCCGCGTTTCAAACAATTCTCAGACACTTGAGTTATTTCCAAGGTAATTTTGCACTAAGTACTTGCTGTACATCGACGGCTCATTTTTAAAATCCCTTTGACAATCACCTCAACGAGCCATCTTTACTATTGACTGTATGCTCTGCTATCGAAGATTTCTCAGCAAATAACAATGGGTAGGCCGCCGGCTGTTATCATTGTTGTCAGGTAAGAGATCTCTAAAGGTCCAAATTTCATCATCACCAAATTGGGTTTTCTTTTTCTAGTCGTGTAAACAAATGTTTAACATTGCCGTTTCATGTGCTATCCTCGGAAAAGACTCTTTTGCTGGCAGTAATATCTAATCCTTCACATAGACATGGTGCTCGCCTCGATCAAGCAGATAATCAATGGTACCTCACAACTCCGACTCCATACGATCCGCCTCTTACATATGGTGGATGGTCGCAATCAAGAGCTCTCGGTGTCCGTATAGCTAACATTCTACGAACCCGCGAGACGGATGATGAGTTTGTTGGTCAAGATGTTCAGAATGGAGGTAAAAATAGAAAGAGAAGGCACAAAGTTATTATACATACCTCGCCATTTTTGCGCTGCGTCCAGACATCAGTTGCCATAAGTTCTGGCCTCGCACAAAACCCGGGTCACACACATCACTCTCAGCGATCCCCTTCCACACATTCCCAGCACAAAAGTTCGCAGATGCACTCGTCACCCAGAGTCCGTCCGACTACATCAACAGACTCGCCTAGACTAGCCCCACTCCTGGAGACTACAACTATCGCGTCGAGTTCGAGTAACAAGATTATCAGACAAACTGAAAACATAAAGAAATCGATAGTACGAGTTGATGCATTTCTCGGAGAATGGCTGGCTCCGGATTACTTCGAACATATCACTCCGCCTCCAAGCTCTATTATGATGGTAGCCGGTGCTAAAGCCGATTTGTTACGAAGAGAGGATCACAATAGCTTGATACATGTGCGAGACTTTTCCGCCCAAGGTTCATCCTTCCAACCATTTCCGGGTGGATGGGGAAGTCCTATCACAGCTGAGAAAAAAGAGTTCCCATCAGTGTCGAGTTTAAGCCATGCGCTACCCAGAAGAGATCGAACGAGCAGTTTGAGTAGCGTGGGAAGTGATGGAAGTCGTCAAGGCTTGAAGGCCGATGGTCATCTGCCCACTTCTGAACACGGCATTTATCAACCACCTGTTCCGAGTTATGCAATTTCTACGTCTGATCCTATACCACCTGGATATGCTACGCACGCCAGAGATGCATGTGTTGATGTTGATTATCAATGGGACAGTATGCGCGAGCCTTTGAGTTGGGGAAATGGTGGCGAATATGGTGAAGAATGGCCCTCGATGCATAAAAGATTCCGCAAAGGCCTCCACAGCATGTTAGATTGGTATAATACCAGTGAGAATTTTGATAGAATGGCAACCAAGACTCCTTCTAGTCCAGAGCTTGGAAAGCACTTTTCCATCGACGAAGATCCGGAAGATGAAGATACGGATTTGGTTCTTATCTTGGTCACTCATGGCGCTGGATGCAATGCCCTTATTGGTGCCTTGACTAACCAACCCCTCTTGATGGACGTCGGAATGGCATCATTAACTATGGCCGTCCGAAAACCTACTCCCGAAGACATCCCCGTTTCATCCCCCGGTGCAACATCTAAGGCACATTCTCGTACAAACTCGAAAAATTCATTAATCGCAAACGAATATGATATAAAACTATTAGCAAATACAGAGCACCTTCGATCTACTCCAAATAGTACTGCCTCTTCCCGCAATCCTTCTATCGCAAATCTGTCTACATTCCGCGAACGTCAACCTGCAGATCCAAATCGTTCCACGACTGTAAACTCCAGTCTGGGCAGTATCAGAAGAACAGCAAGCATAGCGAGTTCTCAGCCTCGCACGTTTACACCGGCCAGGCAATCATCTATTGGGCTTTGGAGCGCCACTCCTCCGCTTAGGGAATCCGTTGATGAAAATGATGACACGGATGGTGATAACATGATGTTGAATTTCGGAGATGATGGAACAAACGCGAAAAGACTAGTCTCATCGACATCGGCCGTTGAAGAAGATAATAAAGCAGCCGTGGCGAAAAACCAAGAGATAGAAACAAGTGCAGTAGAGGAAGATGAAGTTGCTCCCTTGGGATTATGGGGTTCACCAAGACTACAAGCAAGTTCGGGCCCAGCTGTAGATCCTGGACATGCGCCAAAGAGAAGGTGGACGGTTAACGAAAGATCATAATTGTCTACTGACATCAAGGAACGCGGTTATTCAATATGCGAATGGAGAGAAAGAAGACGAGAGAAAACTCACTCGGGAATTGACTGTACCAAAGTATGGATGGATAGCTCTTGCGCCTAGGGTAGGGTAGGGTATGGATGGATGGATGGGTGGAAGAATAGACTTTTGTGCACTTTTTTCAGTTGATCATTTTCATTGGAGCGTGGCGTGGGCGTACGGTGTTCGATTAGGTCTAAATGGGACAAACCAAAAGTGTGCACGGATATGATAGCATGGCCAGTCCAAACGATTTTATGTACACAAGAGCTTGCAAGTGGTCTGAGGAATGATATGCTGGGAACATCGACTGGATGGTTTTTGGTCATTGCATATGTTAATTAGGATCACTAGTATGGCGTCGGACGCAGGGTTATCTTTTTAATCAAATGTTATTCCACTCAAATTTCTATTATGATTATGATTATTGTTACTATTATGCCACCCCCGGGTGAACCTAAGGGAATGAATGTGAGATGCCACCACGATGGAACATACACTTTCTGTGACTATCAGATGTTACTTCAAGGTCGAAACCATATCAGAATTGAATATCTTAAGCAAAAAGACTTGTTTCCCGAGATTCGACAGACAGCAACAACCATTCACCAACTCACAATTAAATGCTGGCAAATATCTATGATAATGATTAGCGGAAGTCCTTTCAAGAATTCAAATCATGTTAAAAGAGGTGCTGTATCCCATTGCTCATTCTCAAAAGTGGTTTGTTCCTCATCAACGACCCGAAGGCTATATGAGTGGTGCATGAAACTCGTGTCTAATCATTGCGGGGTGGCGTGGAAAGTCAAAATAAAGTTTGAGGGAAACGTACTGTGTCTGGAAAATGGTCCGGTATTTGCATATCGCGATAAAGACAACTTATGGTTATGCTTGTGTTGATGTTCTTCCCCGCACTGAAGTACGCAGTCCGATTCGAAGATCTCATCAAAATGATGTGAAACAATATGGATGGTCGAGATTTTGGGAAAGTCATCGAGATTTTTCAACAAGCGATAATGACACAGGTGATGGGCTGTCACCATGTTCTAAGAGAAGATTGTTAGCTGCATTCAACTTAAGTACGAATAATTGACATAAAGTGTAGCTAAACAATCAGAGAGGCTCGCATGCGTAATATTTGTAACCATGTATTTTGTCTTCAAGACTAATCGATTTTTTACCATCATCATAAAGTTTCGTATCAAAATGTGCAAAGAAGAAAAAAGAGCACCGAACTTACCAAAGCTTACGATGTCCCTCAATCATCGTCGTCATCAAACTCATCCAGTTGGAATACCTTTGGTTTCTCGGCGCCGACGCCTGCGCCTGCACCAGCACTCATAGCGTTATTCCTTCTCTCCATATCCGCTCTGTGTTTCTCCTCTTCTTTCACTCTTTGTGCCTCTTTCTCCCTCTCTAACTCTTCAGCTTTCTCTCTCTTCTTTTGTTCTTCAAGCTCGGGATCCCATCCTTCAGGATCGATCCCACCATCAAGCAATGCTTGGATATTTGCTAATGCACCCCCTCTGATATCCTCTTCACGAGCCCATGGCTGGAATGGACGGTCATCGAGTTTCGTGTTAAGAGCCTGTACAATCTCTGCATCAAGGGCCGTTTGTGACTGAGAAGGCTGTTGCGATGCTTGGTCTTGACTTGGAGCGGGCGGATTGGATCCGTTAGGAGTCACTGAAGGGACATCTGTATCAATAGCGTTTCCATTCGCTCCGTTACCAGTCACAGTAACACTGGGTGTAGTACTTCCATTTGTCGCAATTTCTTCTTGCTTCGGTGATGATGCTTCAGGTTTAGAAGATCGAGTCTCTATCGGAGCTGTGTATTTAGAAATTCTTCGCGCATAGCTAAGAAGTTCTTCATACTGCACTGGATTCTTGTTCTCTGGATACTCAGAGGATGGGGTGTTGAGAAGTTCACTTCGTGTACTGGTAAGAAGGATAAGAAAGTCGCGAATTTTCGTATCGAGGGCTGCGGAGGTTGCATGGAGAGCATCAAGCGTATGGGTATTCTGCTGATGCTGATTTACTGTGAAGAGATTGTTAATAAATAGGATCAAATGGGAGGTGCTAAAAGGGCGGAATGGGTATGGAAGACTAGACGTACAAAGTGATAACCCATCATTAAGCTCTTGATCCGCAAGAACAAGATCTTGAGCTAAAGCCGGTACAGGACTATACTTGGAGATTGAAGCTATGAGATTGGCAAGAGCCTTTTCAACTCGATCGAATCGTGCATCAATTATTTTGTCCATCTTTGATTGTTTCAAATTAGGGAGGTGGGAGGTGAGAGGAGGGATGTTGTGTGTTTATGACATGTTTGTGCTAGTATCGATATCCTATAAATAGGAAGTCGAAGGATGGAAGCGATATGAAGCTGTTCCGAAGAATATTGGTTGTTGGACACCTAATAGATGTGAAATATTCAAAGAATTAAGAAAAAGCTTGAGAGAAAAAGTAGGATTAATAGAAAGAATGGATGAAGTATTTTAAAGACTTTTACTCAATTTATACAATGAAATTTTTCGGGATCTCTGAGGAAGAAAAAATAAGCGCAGTCCCCACCATAACCTAAGCGCTAGGTTGAACAACAGTACCAGTATCACATGATCTTCAAGTTGCGTTGAAGACTTTCTCTTTCAACAATTAAAGAAGTCCTCACAAACCACATCTTCTTTCACGAGATACACGACATGGTAATACAATGATCCCAAGAGACGGTGCTGGAACCGGCAAGGAGTACTAATACATTCTACAGTAAGGGCTCATGGCAGCAGAAAGGTATTGCTATCCAAGAAAAAGGAGAATATTCTTTTGGTGACAGATCAAGGTTAACAGAATTAGATGATCCAGAGTAATGATTTGTGGAGAAGATAATGCCGCGTTCACATACTTGCATTTTGTTCAAGTCATTATAAAACCCTAGAGAGTTTTCAAGCTTAAGGGAGATACAATTGATATCAATCCCTCAAACGGCTAAATGCTATGCTATGAAAGAGAAATGAGAGATGTGGGAAATTATTTTATATTGTTTATTATTTAAATTATTTGCTTGACTTTAGGCTGACCACCAACTGTGTAGTCTGTGTTAAGGGAGATAGCAGAATAGAGGCAATGAACTACACATCATGACTCATCTTCGTTTGAATTGGATGGAGTTTCGCCGCTATCGCCGCTCTCATCATTGCCTTTGTCTTGGTCAGCTTCATTCTCATCCATGGATTCAGAGTTACTTGTAGTTGGCTCTGATTCTTCGGAGCTATCCTTTCCCAGACGCGCTGCAACTTTTGCCTTGTACTCCTCAGCATCCTTCGCGAGCTTGATGAGACTAGCGCGAGCCCACTTGAGGAACTCTTCACGACGTGCTGCATCATCTTTAATCCTCTGTTCAAAAGCATCTTTGTCAGTTACCATGTTGGCACAATAGTAATAGGCTTGAGCTGGGCAACCGAGCCACATGAGGAAGTCAATCATACTAAGATCTCCTTCACCAAAGCCGATCGGCTTTGCGACATCTTGTCGTAGTTGCGCCAACAATTCATCATGTTTGGCAAAACATGCTTTTTCCACGAACTTAATACACACATGTATCCAGTTGAGAATAGCTCCAGGATCAAGAGAGCCATGATGGTGTCGAAATTCAATGGTACGTATTCCATCTTGGTAAGGAGTTTTTAGACCCTCTAAGTTGAACGCGAGGCGACCTGCCATTAATGACTCACCAAAATCTTCAATTAACGACTCATTGTTGGTGTATCCTAAGATCTTTTCAAGCACTTCGACTCTTGTGAGGTAAGGATTCGCCATACCAAAACGACCTTTTGAAAAAGGGGGGCACCAGTCACCTGATACACTATCTGGTGAAAAGATCAATTCTTTTTGTGGCTCATATGTGTACGCAATAGCTAAAATGTATTGAAGTATTAGGGATTGAAAACCGTTGAATGAGTTACCTACGTGAACATGTAAACCTGCGGTCTCATCAACACATACCCTATAGTTTTCTGTTACCGTTCTTAACACTTTTCTGATCGCATTCCGAGCAGGTTTAGTGTAATAATAGGGAGGAGAAGTCATCTCCATTCCATTTCTATGGTAGATTTTACTCTTATTTTCAGCAGGCTTGAGAGTGTCATCGCCAACACTTGTATTCTCTTTCAAAATCCAACATGTTATGGACTCGTCATCTGTCATATCATTACTCGTAACGACTGCTGGTATACCAACAGCCGTCAACTTCTTGAGGATATCGCGATTGATAGCTTCTTTATCAGGGAATTTCTTGCCATCTACCTCGCGAGGATCTTTAGGGTGGGGATCAGGCTTATCTGCATCCACTGTAGCGAAAATAAATTCGAGTTCGAGACCGAATGTAAGATCAGTCTCGCCCTTCAATGGGGCAGTGTCTGAAAAATTTTCTTGTGACATTGTATTTGAAATAGATTTTAATCTGCTAGTTGTTGTGTATTAGGGCTGATCAGAAACAGGCATAAGGTTGGTGAATCCACCTCCGCAACTCAATGAGCATTTAAGTAAGTTAACAAAGGCATTGTTTTGTGGTACTTGTATAATTCGAAGGAAATTGGAGATTTCCTTCATAGATGTATGATAATGCTTTGTTCATTCTTTATTCTCAAATAAAGGTCTGGATGCCTCAACCGCGGATACAGTATCGTAATTGGTAGTAATACTGTGACTGACTTTGAGATTATACTATGTACTATGATATATATGGTTCTTGGTATTATATGAAAGAGATAATGCCAAAGATATAATAATATATTGGAATTTTATATACCGAAGAACATAGAAATCCAGTCATCAACGTCGTTCTGAGGCCTGATGCCTTAGATCTTGGAGATATCTTGCAACACATTGATGAATTATTCTGATATTAGTTATCTTCCTCACACGGATCCATGGCCGATATGACCTCAATATTCATAAGTTCTCAAATAAATAATTATCGCTTCCGTCAAAAAAGCATTTGATTGAGCTGATCCAGCGGATACACAAACTAACACCACACTCACTCAGCTACCAGAAGTCGCCTTTTTCACAATGAGAGCACTTGCACTTCTAGCAGGTGTGTTTTGCAATTCCCAAATCCTAATACCATACTTCAACTTCTCATAGCCACTTCATGTTTTGGGATAGCTTTTCTGGTCGGCTTTCGAGAAGCCTAAAAAGAATAAGTAACTATGCCATATACATGCCATCTCCATCTTAGATAGACTTGTAGGCAGAGATATTATTAATAAAGCTACTTTGGAAACTGGTGTGTGCGATCCGGAGACGGGAAAGCAACTCGTTGGAAATCCAGACGAAACACATTAGTAGGAAGTGGGCAGAACAACGACAAAGCCATTTCAAGGCTTAAGAAAGGTACCAAATATATATTGGACAGAGCACCACAAAAATTTGCAGTTCATATTCATGACAACCAGAAATCAGCATGCTAACATCTTATCACACCGCCGGTAAGCTTTGGCACAATCGCTTCGTCACTTTATAGTTCTACAACACAAGCCGAAAAAAAATGGTGTAACCTTTGAATTTCGAGTACCATATACGAACCCGCTACACACTTCATCAGTTTCACACAATACACGACGCAAAATATCACATATCACTTCTATTCTTCTGATATAAAGGAACTACTACAAAACATTAGTTTAATTTTACTACAGCTCTCGACTGCCAGGATAACATATTATTAATAATGACGATAATTCGCTCGCTCTGAGAAGAAGAATAATAATACAAGATCCCTCACTTATATACCAGAGTCAGGCTGAATTACATTATCAGCCGAAGCATAAGAATTAACAGGCAGCACACGTTGAATTCAATAAGTCGCCGTCCAAGAGATCAACTAGCTCACTCTCTCTTTCCAGAATTTGGACTGCCAATCCTTCTAAAGTATGCCAAGCAATATGACAATGCATAATCCAGGCCTGAATGGTGAGAAATCATGTTAGTTTTCTGAATTTTTCGAAATAAAGAATCTGCACATGTGAATTTATAAACTTACTCCTGGATTATCTGTGTAAAAAGCCATCACTACCCATCCTGACTCTGGCAAAAGTGCCACATCTCTTCGTGGTGCATTAACTAATGTCAAATTGGCTGTTGTCGAATCGTAAGTTCCAGTACCTTGGCCCAAAACCCAAAAATCGTGTCCATGGAGGTGCATGGGGTGTGATTGGGCATTGGTTGTTTCAATTATCCAATAAACCCAAACGTTAGCTTCTGGTAACTGATAAACTTCTTGTTCTGGTGCCCATGTATCATTGCCTTCGTAAGCCTGTAACAATGTCGGATAGTCCCACCGATTAGGAAAGAATGAGTTCCCATTTGCCAAATCACACCATTGGTTTTGTTGATGATAACAGAAAATTCATCCTCTTCTGCTGGAGAGTCCGATGCGACAATTGTTACGTATGGAATGAGAGAACTCATGAGTTCGTCCTCACAAAGTTCGTCAGTTGAAGCATTTGCCCACCGAACAGAAGCTGGATCATCAATAGAAGTGCTGTTATATCTGATAATACCATAAACATTATCCGCATTGACGTTTTTACTACAGACAGTTTGAGCAACTGCCCTCATCCAATAATTATCAACTGCCGCATTCGCAGTAACAATGATATCATATCTTTGTCCCATACTGGTGGCAATGGCATCAGAAGTATATGGTACAATTGGAACAAAATCAGCTGCAATCACCTCCATGGTATGATTGTCAATGCTAAATTTGAAATGTGTGTCGGCTGCGGTATTTACAAGCCGAATTCGATATCGAGTACCACTCTTGAAAGTTGTTTCGAAACGCGAACCAACGATAGTACCAGAATTGTTGTAGGTATTTGTACCATTGATGAGTCCATTGTCGAGTGTTGGAGGTGCAGCTAGCGCCGCAACAGCCTCAACTTCTGCTATTACATGAGACCAATCACTAAGAGTTAAAGTGTCCAAATCTTCATCATAATTGGCTGTCGCAGGGCCATTGATCTGGATACCACCAAAGATGCCATCCCAAGCTTGTACGTAGAAGTGGGAATGATACCATGATGATCCGCACTGGGTTGCCTTCCAAGTATAAGTGAAAGATGTTCCAGGAGCGATGGGACATTGCGTTATTGATGGAACTCCGTCCATTTGATTGGTATAGTTTTGACGAATCCCGTGAAAATGAATACCTGTACCATAGTCCGGCATTGAATTTTTAATGTGTATCACTTCATAGAGTTAACTAATTGATCGTATTCTAGTTGATTTGCTAGAAGGGATAAACTTACCAATTGTATCTCCCCAGTCGGCGATTATAGTCGGACCAGGCACACTTCCATTAACAGATAGAATTACACGCTCAATTCCATCCGGAGCTGCAGTTGTATTGACTATGTTCCACCAATATTCTCTGACGACACCTGTATCTGGTCCTTCATTGTAATAGTTGGTGGATATATCATAATCTCCCCAAAATGAACGATCATCCGCAGAATTCACACATCTCTTGGTGAGAGATGGCTCTCCATGTTTCGGGGCTGCAAAAACAAATGGTACGAGAATCAGTACCCGAAGGAAAGCAGGTAAGCGCATTGCAGGAAAGGAGCACGAAGCGAAAGAGAAAGTGAATGACTTCGTCAAAATATTGAAAACAAAACCTCAATGCATTTCCATATATGAAGAAAACAAGGCAATATATATTGGCATCAGGTGAGGCTTGTCCTGCTTCCTTTTCCATAAGTCAGACAAGTATAACTGTATTGATATCAAATTATCAACTGGCGCTGCATGAGCAGGCTCTACATGCAGTCTACTAACGCATCTAATATCTGATAAAATTCTAGGCTCTATCTTTTGTATCCCGGCAGTTAACGGTGACAAGAGAGCTGGCGTTCAACCTAAAATGAGAATGGGATGACAGGAACTGCGTTAAACTTAACTGAACACAATCATGATCATTTCAAGCCGATTTTTGCATCAGCCTATGGTTTGATACTGCTTATCTCGAACCTGTGTAGATTTCAGTATTCCGATGCTAGGCTAGCCCCCAAAAAGTTCCGCTGATGCTCGGATTGCACTCGGATCTCGGAGGGTTTATCTTGTAATTGCATATCTAACTCGGATCCTTAGTCAAAAGAAAGTTAGCCTGAGAGCTATGCGACGGCGAATCACGTAATGATGGAAGCTATTCAGGCAGTTTGTGCCACTACTTTGCATTAGATTCAGAGGCTGAGAATCAATTTTAGTAAGCTGCATGCAATTCGCATAAACCTTCCTTGGACAATCGGAAGGAGGCGTTCGAGGCGTTGTAGGAATAATGCTTGAGTCAAACTTCATGCATCTATGTACTATCGTCTCCTACTGCATTTTATATGGGTTTGCATATTTGCAATTCGAATACTCGACCGATTGGCTCAGTAATTCTTTATCGGTGCAGGCCAATGTTCATGTTCATCAGAGAAGTCCGAACATTACTAGATCCCAATTTGTGGAAAGACTTCAGATTTAATATGTTCGACAAAATTGCCCAGAGATAAGGATCGGTGAATAGGTCCTTCTCACTTAAGGAAGCCAGCCCGTATGTATGAGGAGCCACCTAGTCCCTGGATGCGATTGGAAATTTTCATGCCATGTGCGACTAACGATGTGTTTACTTTAAGCTTAAGCATACTTCATACGTGAAGTTATCCTTTCAGCCACTAATCTAACATATCTATGATACCCGATCGTTTAGTCATATCGGATAGTGTGGATTACTACGCGCACTGGAGTCACTACAAACTACATACTTATATAGCGCTCCATATACAGCTCAAGAAGTGGGCTATACATAAGCAATTTATATAAACCTGGCAGCTAGCCACGTACCATAGGGGCGTCAATGCATTTGATAAATCCCAAAAATTCTCATCGTGCTTATGTGGAGCTTTATCTCTTGAACAAAACCCAACGTACAAAGACGTAGAGAAATTTTGCGGATACACATTTGCGAGATCTGTAATCTGGGGGGTTTCAGCCACCCGCAGACCGTTATATGTGCTGGATAGGTTATTTTATTTGCCTTAGCTGCAACCCCACCTCGATAAACTGCGAACACCCCACTTAGTCTTTATTGTCTTCTTCTTGCATGCATAGACGGATGTCAACTCCCGACTGCGGAAAAATATTGAAGTTCGCTTTGCCATGAGTGATCCTGCATAAACTATTGATGATATGTATAGTGCAAATTGTGGACGCGTCAGCTGTACAATATATACTTCGGGACCGACGGAATATTGTTAATAACTTCGACTTTCTCAACACAACTCAAGAAATTACCGCTCATTTCGCGAATTGTTGTTAGAACATCTGCAAAACTTGAATGTTATTGATATGTAGACAATTGTTGAAAGGTTTACTTACTTCGTGCTTCTAAAAGCTAAAGTTGCAAACTTTATAGATCTACTGAAGCAGTAAATGCATTGGGTAGTGGGATTGCTGTACACTGACCGACAACAAAGATGATACCAGAAAGGATTCATTGGATCCATTCTATTTCGATAATATATTTGCCAAGCTACCAAGAACAAGGTTCTTTTTGACGAACGATGCCTATTTGGAACTCAAGAGGGAACCATCGCATTAATATTATCGAATTCACATTAGATTTCTCATCATTAAGTACGAGACAAATCAACAGCCTCACCTCTGGATCCCACCCAGGAAGGTTTGATCGTTCCCCCAACCCAGATCCTGCAGAGCCGGTAGAGAAAAGAGTGCATATGACCGTAGTCTAGGATATTTTATGGCGCGAAAGTGACAGATAGATGGGGACGAGTAATGAAAGAAATCGGTTCGCCAATGCAACATTTCGAAAGATGGGCCGACGAACAACAACGAATCAAGATGCCAATTTGATGGAATGCACAGCATTGTGGAGCTTCACTCCAAGCAATGCAGAGGATTAACAATCTTTTTGATGCAAGTCGTCCCAGGATGAGACCTCCTTCTTCGATTTTGAAGTACCTTTAGAGAATAATGACTCCTTGTAGTCCCCAAAATTAATAGAATGAGGGGTTGATGAGTATTCTCAAGGGCGTCTTTCAGAAGGTGGAGATGGGCTCACGACTGTCAGAAAAATCGAACACCAAGCCCACGAAAACGAAAGAAAGTCGAAATTGACTCTCCTTAAAGGATTTCAAAGGAAAGATTGCGCTGTTGTTTTGATATTGAATGATGGTTGAGGTTTAGAATTTTGGTGTTCGGATTATTCTGACAGCCGCGAGATGGGACAGTGACCCTAAAATTTATTGATGTACTGGATAATAACTGAGACCAAGTACAGAAGTCAACTCTCGACTGAGAAAGGAATAATTTTATACATCATGAAGATAAGGAACAGACTAAGAATAAGATAGCTGTGCAAGAGTTCTCCAAGGCTTTGGGAACTTGGTCGTTAATTGAGAAACGACAATTAGAAGATGAAGATAGTAATAGTGATTGACGTTGAGAGGCAATAGATAAGATGATCACCACTCGATATGATGGCATGACTCTGATTATCATATGAATGTTGGCTTCTGATGGTTTATATGGAGTAGAAAATGTAAATAGGTGTTAACTAGCGACGACTTGCCACCGTAGATGATGCAAATGTGCGACCTGGCTTTGAAAGCTGTTCGTGAAAATGATTAGATTCAAAGTTGATGAAGCCATTACTGAAAGTTGGTTAGCTCAAGAAGTGGATGGTCAATTTCATTATCCGCAGTGTATTAAAGAGGATACAAAATGAGGGACGCCTTCGGGTATTGACTCGGAGACTCATGAACATTTTGATTCATTGACACTACTATATACCACTTGGATGCGACCAAAACAAATAGCCAAAGTTGTCGCCTTGCCTATGATCATTTGAGCCGACATTGGCATTGTAATATCACGTGACAATCGCGCATTTCGCGTTGCAAACGCGCCATCCTCCATTCAATCCCAACTTGCAAATTCGGTCTCCATCATAACGCTCTATACTTGTCATCAACCCAATTTTTCATCCTGCCGAAAGTTACGAAGACGCGCAGTACAAGTTCTCGTAACAATCCTGTCGATAAATCAAAACAATCTATCGAAAGTCGTAAACAAACTCAAGCAACATCAAAATAACCCGCTAGAGAAGCAACAGTACCCACCGAACCAATTGCTGAAGTCACGACTACTAAATCTACAGATGCTCCAAACGTAATTTTCTCCTAAATACTTCATCCAATTTATCAGAAACTCATTGATATCAGGATACCGCCGACAATTACCTTCTACTGATCCGCCTCACTAGCAGTGATGATCCCGCCATTACACGACTTCTCTGTGCCCTCGACCTATCCATTCCCTCAACTTCATCAAATTATACAAATCGTACTTAGATGGGCAGGATGCCATGCGTTTGGCTTCACTGGAAGAAGGACGGCTGAAGGTGACCTCGATGTAGATGTAGGATTTATCTCATTGACCTTGCCCTCGAGTTTCCACTTTATTGATTGTAATAGCTGCCTAACAATGCGCGATCGTACATATAAGAAGGATGGTCCCCACGGGGAAAGGAAGTTCTGAGCATAAAGATGGATGAGGATCAAATTGGAATCATGTCCGATGTTTTTGACGGTCCCGATATGTGAAGGCATGTGCCGATTGCACATTGAAGAACGCTTACGAAAATGAGAAATACGGAAGTTTAGAAATGGAGTATGAGTATGACCATGATGATAACTGGATACAAGAAATTACACTTCTAGGAAAAGAGCTTAAAAATGTAAGAAACGATATGGCTATACCTCCTCAATTGAAGGTTGTCTGCATGGCGGGCGAGGTTTGTTTCTTCGACGCCCTTTGGTAATCTGTGCTAATTGATTGTAGGAAAACCCATGTGCTGAAGATTTTGGTGGTGAATCTGGCTGGGAAGACCGCAAGCGCATATTCAAGGGGAAGAAGGTCGGTTCCCTGAAAGATTGGTACAAGACCTCATGTGCTAATGAAGATTCCAAGGGATTAGATCCATATAAATGAAATATGATGAAAGTCAATCAGGCTTTGTATGAGCAGTTTGGTATCTAAATTACTCTGGAACATGTTCGTGGCCATATATCACTTTCTCTTTCAATGTTTCTAGACCATTGTAGAGTTCGAGGAATAAGACCATCGCGGCTGACCTTAAAATGTTCAAATACCCAGGGTTCAAGTCGGCCATCAAATAGTCAGACAGTCATCAATTTATTTCAATGACCTCTCCGGGTTTTCACATTTCCTCCTCTGCGTTGTGTGTTGTTTGAGGTAGATATTGATTTTGGTGCTGCAATGTATTCAGGGGCGACATATACTTCTCCCATTGTATCAATGAGTATACAACGAAGTGAGTCGAAAGAATTTTCGATCAGCAATGACCCGGCTATCTATCTAAGCAGCAGCGTAGCTGGTCGTATTTCATGAGACGACTATACCCATTGCAGTATCCTCTGCTCTTTCTTGTATCGCTTTCATCCTTTCTTTTGTAAATGAATCTGCTTTCTCCTCTCTTATCTCTTCAATGGGGTATATGAACCGAACAATATTCTTTGGGCCAAGTCTAATGATTTCAGATCGATTAGCAAAGTAAACTGAACACGATGAACTCCTTCCCTCCATTTAATTTTCTCAGTTGTGAGTTGCCACTTACGTGAAGTATGCACCACCTTGTCTCACAGTCTCCCAGATTACATCCCGAAATTCCTCATCCGCATCCTCCCCGTCAAATTCTTCCGTTTCGAATCGATGAACAAGCCACAATCTAAAGGTTTCTATGTCTAAGTCTCTGCACTCACCACAGTATTCATACAGCGCTTCTTGGACCGCTTCATCTGACATCAGATTATCCAGAGTTTCCATGTCGTCTTCGTCTGGCTCGCCAATCGGCGATGGCCAAGATACAAAATTAGGTCCACCTATTAGAGGTGGCCAACCTATTACAATAAGTTTCACAATCCCGAAGCCAGGGAATGGTTCCCATCTATAAACATCGGAATTAGTTATAATTTCTTTTGTTCATGAACTGTTGACATATAGCGCTTAACGAATATCGAAACTCACAAAAATAATTCTCGTTTCTCATTAGCAACGCCCAAAAAGTTCCGGAACTCTAAAGATGTAAGGTTGATACCTCCATGGTCTCTGATATACCGAAAAAGTGTTGGTACCGATAAAAGTTCCATAGTATCTAATGCTAAGTCCAATGGTCCACGATTGCTAAATAAATGTTCAGTAATGTCATTCCACCTTGGACATGAGTAAGTCACTGTCGGAGGTTTTATGTTGAAATAGTCTAATGAATCATGAATTCCTGCCCCAAAACCATGCTGTTCACTAATTCTCGTTGATACGTTGTTCGCGACTATGAACCTTTCGATCTGGCTCCTAGTTTGAGGTGGTCCGTAAGGCCACCCGTACCCAATGCTGATGCCACTATCATCTATCTGAGATTTCGCATCAGGATGATCTTTGGAGAGGTATCTCATCCCTCGTTTCTCTGTTCTTATTTTCTTTGCTTCGGGCCCGAATTCCCTGACATTTTCCCAGAATCCTTTGGTGAAAAGGCTTGAATACCACTGTGTTGGCACCGGCCAATAATCATACGTGTGAAATTTATCAGTCTGACCTCTTTTTGGTTTTCGATTCAATGATGGGGCTTTTCTAGATGTTTGATAAGTTTTGTTTTTGTCGGTGAACCAGCTTGTCTTGATGATACCAAAATTGGGGAGACCAGGACCACCACGATTATACATCTGGGTCATGAGAGACATGGCTTGACCTCCCCAGATCTGTTTATGAAATTAGTATTCGACTGTTTTCATGAGGAGGGGAGGCTTAAATTCTCAATAAACGAGTATCCTAGTTCAGCGAGAGGTTCGTCTTCAAAGTAAGGCTCATTTTCGCCCTCGGCCGCTGTATCATCACAATCATCTTTCTGATCGATAATAGACCTTCGTATAGCATGCTAAGTCACATTGTAGATCAGATAAAGAGTTCGATTATCTGCCCTTCACCCCGTAACTTACTGCAAATTCATGAACCAAAGTAGTCGCAATTCTCAACCGATTTTCCATCCTGTATGTAGATATCAATAGGCGGCCGCATATTCAATATCCACGCAACCCACTTTTCGCTATCTGTCAAGTCATCTCTTAAAAGAGGTTGCGCCAACTCCGTAGAAACAAGCACCTCAATCCTATCATAGATTGTATGGTTTCTTGTTATTGCATTACGACTTGTACGAGATCGAGGCAAACCAGTTGCAACATCCTCATACCCGCTGTGAAATCCGAATACAACCTTGGATTTCATGTTTTGGATTGAGCTGTCAAGAATATACGGGGAAGAGCGGCTGGTTCTTTCACTGTGAGTCCTGGAGAAGAATCGTTGCAATTTCATCCCTTTAATGCTATTGAGGAGTGCATCTAGCCTAGGAGGTACATCAGCTTGTGTATTTTATGATTCGAAGTAGATTACTGTACACACCACGAATATTTGCATTCGTTATGTAACATCATTGTTGCTAATTGTAAGCAGGGCTTTAATAGATTCCACACAACTGGATTATCTGCCTAACAGGAGAGCAACATAAGTTTAGCCCAAATGTAAATTGTGCGAAAGACTTTTAATGCAAATACTCACCATCCAAAACCTAGTTCGTCTCCGAGGATTGGTATTGCTCCCTTGTGCTTCGGCATGTCATTTTCTGTCACCCCTTTACTTTTCTCGAAACAAGGATGAACAGGGTTCCGTAGGTTATGAAGAAAAACATCTGTATCCAAAGCTGCCAAGCATTTCATGGTGTGGAGGTCGAATGCCGTGAAACCGTTGAATCTCCGTCTTTGATATCTTTCCAATTCATTAGAAGTTTCTTTCCAATTGCCCCTCTTTTTACTTCGATGAGATTTCGAATAATCCTCCCGAGGGGTTAACCCGCTGTTTGCTTCATCGCCCAATATTCGATGATCGACAGATGCAAATTTTCCCAGGGGTCGGCTATACTTTTTTGCAAGGTCTGACCACCCAAAGGTGTAGCGAGATCGTTCGCCTAGAAGTCGAAATTAGTATTTGGAGGGGGTTTTCCCACAATTGCAAGAGGGAAGAGGGTTTGTAAATCTCACTCAATGATAGCAATTGTCCTGTGGTATCATAACTTATTTTGCCAATCGCCCTTGCCTCATCATCCACGGGAGCTAGTAAATCTGCCATACTTTTACAATGAGTATTCCACCATGAATGGCAATGAAATTTAACTTAAGTAGGGGGAGGTTGTGTATATACCCTCAGCTAAGGACGTTAATCATAATCATGACCACAATTCACTTTTAAAAGTTAACCTCTTGTCCTAATTTATACCTTTCAATAAGGATATCATTCATCTGAATGGTAAATGTAATTTTTGCGAGTTGCAGGCAATTCAGTAATTCTTTGTCTGCAACCGGCTATCAGAGGCCTATCATACCTGGGAATTACGAATGAATGCCTCCGAAAATCCAAAGATCTAAGGATCAATGAATGAATGAATGAAAAATCAAGCGGCATGAAATAGACAAAGAAACTTTAAATACATCAAGAAGCAATTCGACTACTATGGTTGTAGAGTAAAGATTGTATTATTGACACAATTGAAGGATAAAATGTTTCAAGATATCGCTTCGAAGGAGCATTAAATTGTGCACCTCCGCATAACGAGTAGCAGTGATCTCTGTCCTACTCATCAAAAACTTATCTTGTACATCTCTCTGTCGCTCTGCCCAATGAGCTTCTGTCGGGTACTGCGCTGCGGGGTGATGCTCTGTTGGAAGCTGTTCAGTTTAAGCCTCCTCGTTTGCCTTGTTATCTATGGTTCCTCTCATTGTTCCTCCTACAGTTGTGACATCGAGACCAGGATATAATTTTCTAGCCTTTCTCTCTTTTGACGGATCGCTTTCTGTAGACTTCTCACTTCTCTTCACAGACTCCTCAGATTTTATCTCTTTTCTTGCAACTCTGCAGCACAAATAAAATTTTATTTCTGAACCGTAGTTTCGAAAAAATCTCGCAAAGTGTGGAGTATCTGTGATAATGAGACCAATAGCGTGTTCAGTGATGGTAACTATCCATATTGCTGTAGGATACCAGAAATGGTCTGGATGAATATTAATATAAACTCGCCAATAGACGTTAATAGCTGCGGATAATACTGCTCTAATACTGCTCTACTGATCGTTAACACAAAATTCCTTTCGGCGAGAGTTGAAACTTACAAGAACCCTGTACTAAAGATCGATAAGATGCCCACTTTCTTCCGTGTCGCAATCAATTTTAATTTGCTCACTACCACCATCGGTACCACAAATAGAAATATGTCAGTTGTTAGGCTGAAAATGCCCTTTGGTAGGTTAAGGGTCTGCACTTTGTGAGTATTGGTTGCGTTATAATATCTTGAGAGTGGAAATGCCCAAACAGCATCGAGGACAGCAATAATAGTGTAAAACATAGTAGTGATCCCTATACCGATATAACAGAAGTTTTGGATCAATTTGAGAGGTGCAAAGACTTCGAGGTACATTAAGAAGATGGTGATTTTGATTAAACCAATAGATATAGGAGGTAACAGAGTTCCTAGAGCTATCGATGTATGACTGCGGAGAGATATTGATTTGTATACTGAGGCATCCCATGTATGAATACCCGTTCGGCCAAAACGGTCGCCCCAATCTATAATATGATCGAGAAGTCAGTTCATAACTCAAACTCAAGATGGATATTGGAGGATTTCATATGAATTTCATGCTCACCAAGATGTTGACAAAGCTAGCGACGGTAGTAAGAACGGCGAGAGTAGAAGCAATATCGCTCCAAGCCTATTTGATAGGATGCAAAAACCTAAAGATCACCCATATTCTTATGAAAACTATCGCAGGTCATAAGCATATGGTGAAATGGATTTATGAGAGGATTAGACTAATAATTTAATCTAAATAGGAAGCAGGCTCTAGTTGACAACTAATATCAATTATATGAGCAATATAATATATAATTTTCTTGAATTTGAAATATATATTCATTCTTCTTATTTTATATTTAAGGGAATAAAGTCTTACTTTATGCTTTTTTTATTCAATCTAGCTTTCTAACTTTTATTGATCTCTTATAAATCTCTTCCTAATGCGGTCATTCTTTTGAATAAAGATTCTTCATATTCTTTATTTAAATTAGTACTAATTAGATTAATCTAATTCCTTTCGAAATGAAAAGATTAATAAAGAATTAATATTTTCTTTATTCCTTTTTGGCTACCCCGGACTAAAAGCTCCTATAGGATCTTATCTTATCGATCTGTATGATCTTATCTTATCGATCTATATGAATTACTTCGAGTGTTTAAAAGAGATAAATATTATATTGTTATTTTTTAATT